>NW_019091535.1:609722-625869 GCF_001949145.1 Acanthaster planci | reverse complement strand
GGGGGCTGACAGGACAGAGGGGGCTGACAGGGCAGAGGGGGGCTGACAGGGCAGAGGGGGCAGACAGCAGCTACAGGGATTATAACAAAAATCAGGGGGGAAAAAATGTCAGCAAGGTCCATTTCAATTGCGCTGTTATTTGTCATGACATATTGCTTTTCCTGTCATATCAGTGATGTCACAGGGCTAAACACTACCTAAATCATGGTATAACTATGCCTCATACATATTCAGGTTAGACAGCCGAATTCTCAATGGACCATCCATTACTCTGCGCCACCTACTATTTCTGCTGCATGACGCACTTGAAAGCTTTTAAGCATGAAGTAAGTATGCGCACGTGAACAAGTTTGTCAACTTCCGGTACCATGGGGAGCTAGTATCAACTCTCCAGCCTCAAACCAAGGTATATTTGTATGTCAACGGCACTGAGGGCAACATTTTAGCAAGGCAGCATGTATTGTTCAGCTGGATGATCTGCTCTGCCGAGCCACACGTACAGAACACAGGAGAGAGGTTGAAGTGCCGCAGCTAAGTGCATCTCTCAAGAATAAACTCCAAGTCAGCTATGATGCCCACCTTTGCCAAAAGCCCGAGCGCTCTGGGCCAGTTGTACGAGCTTAGGATGAACCTTCTGGTTGGCCTCCTGAAGGACCTGGATGAGCTCGCTGGCCTGCTTGGCGTTGTTGGACGTGAAGAACGTGTAGGCGGTACCGGTGTTCTCACTGCGCGCCGTTCGCCCTATGCGGTGCACGTAGTCCTCCGAGGAGTTGGGATAGTCATAATTTATGACAAACTTGATGTCGTGCACATCTGTGGATCATTTTTTTTTTATTGTGAGAGAAATCAAACGATACAAAAATCAGCCAAGTGGCCGCAAATTACACGCGCAACAGATGGACGTAGAGAAAAGCACGCTGCATCATTAAAAGAATAAACACTCCGAAGACATGCAGGTTTAAATGCAGTGCACAATACATGAAACATAAACTCAAAGGCCAAAGGCCAGAATATAGTCTCGATACTGTGAACCAGGCAAGCCAGTTTGTAGAGACCCTTAAATTTACTCTAGTCATGATGCACACTCCCTAAACATGTGCAGTGTGTACTTACATTCCCACCGTTGACAGTTGACAATGTAGCACGAATTAATGCACACCGGGTGTCACAAGAGCAATATATCCAGGAGGAGGGTACTCCATGCTTAGCTTGTCTTGTGACACCGCGTCAAGAGGAATCCCGTGGAAGGAGCCTCCTCCAATAAAAAGGGAGCATGCATCAGCCGTTTATACAGGTGACCGAGATTCTGCCTGACCACCAACACTTGCCTAACTCTTTTGCGTGTTCGACAGGCGCTGCGCTTTTAAGAGCAGCGCCCGGGGAGAAGCGAACTGGCCCCCGCGTCGGCAAAAAGCGACAGACGGACGGCCGACTTCGTGAGCCAAAAGATTTTCAAACTGCAAGCCGCAGTTCCGTCTGCTCATTGCTCGGAGTGAAACGTTTCAAATTAAAAGTGGTGTCTGCGGTGGTGTCTCACTCCGAGGGTTCTCACATTCTCTGAACTCGTTTGTCAGTCGAGAAATGTCAAGACAAATGTTAGTGTTATCAGCTGAGTCACCAGGGGTCACCCGGGGCCAGCGTTGCATTTTTGGGGTTTTTAAGGTGATGCAGTACTGACGGCAGGCAATTCCCAGCATGACATCCAATCAATCACTATCGCGGGAGAGATGAAGGCTTTCATTTGCTGGTCCAAGTCCTGGTGCGCCGCTATCTCAGCAGAGGCTATCAACAGGAGCTCCCAAGTCGGACGAAAGGGCTTTACTATAAAGGATTGGGGTTGCGCGATATTCTGCTTTGGACCTTACTACTCAGCCCACACTTAACAATGATTCTGTAAGTGTAAACACAAACAAATAGTTTGTCACTGAACGAAGCTGTTATCAGGAGCAAGAGTCGTTTCAAGTCATACCTCAGCCAAATTTTGCGCCCAGTCCAAGGCCTTGAAGAATAAATAACAGCCATGTTCTGGTAATATTCAAAGTGGGACTGTATTTTAAGATTTGAGAGGAGGACTAATGATCGTTCCAAAAGCCCCTTTCACTTGGAAAAAAAGCCTCTCCCCCGCTTCAGTTAACGACGTGTCATGCCTTGGGTCCTGCCAACGACTTCATCTACATAAAAGAACAAAGAGATCTCACAGATAATTTTTACAAAGATAAGCGGTCAACAATTGGGGAAAATCTAATTAACCGTGGCATATTCAGCCCAACATAAAAAGTTGACGTACAGTTTTATACAAAATTAATAAGTGCTTGAACACTGTCAAATCAACCTGCATTTTTTGATCAATTCACAGTTCAGTTTGTCATCACATCGGGTTTAGTCCCCAAAACCAAATATTCTGCTTGCATTGGCTGTTTGCTCATTTTGATCTTGAAGCCAAATCAACATGTTCATGCCAAAGGCAAGCGCATGACCTCTAAACTGGATGTATAAACATGTGATGATTTCCAGAGACAGTTTCACAGAGGACGTGACATTCAACAGAGCAGGTAACGAGTTAAAAAAAACTGTCAAATTTCCCTGGGGAAGTCCCCGGGACTTGACCAAGCGCTGAACTTGGAAGTGATGACCGTACACAGCATGTTGTGGTAGCAGATATCACTTTCTGTCGGGGTCAATCAGTATCGGCAATGGTCACATTCAGCTTTCTCCTCTTTTGTCCACTCCATAATTTCAATTAAGACGCGTCTTCACTTGACACAAATAACAGACAACCCAGGGGGGGGGGTGTTTTTTTAACACTGTCAGCTTCTCCGAAAACCAGGTTTTAACATCTGCTTTCACAATGTTACAAAACCAAGTTTCAAGACACTTCACGATTTACTTGTGCTGCTGGAAGAGACCAAACCTGGACACTCAAGGGCTGTTAGCCCATGACAAGCGCATCCACTCAAAGAACAGTATTCATTTAGCATGATGTTCAGTTAAATTGACGTCAAGGATGAGCTGGGTATAGTGCAAAGAGCAAAGACCAAGCAGGTGGGCTCAATCTAACACAAGCAGTCCATGTGTCTTCAAACCCTATACTGTACACAGGAGCGGTTTAGAAGAGCGCGTAGTTTGTGGGAATTAGTTTTTGACTGGTATCTGCACAGCATCTGCAGGCGCATCCGCGTACAATCCCACAACATGCCTTTCTCCGCACACCTGACTGGAACCTTTCACTTTCTCAAATACAACACTTGTCACTTGTTTCCAGACATTTGCCGTTTCCACGTGGGATAAGGTCTCAACAGATGTTTCAACTGTTTTTGTGAATCAGCTGCTCGGTACAGGAATACTGAAAGGAAACTGGTGATCATGACAATCAAATAAACAATCGCAGTACTTCTCAAAAAAACTATAAAAAAAAATTAAAAATCCATCTCATCTCCTATTCCACAGTCACATAAAAACACTTAGGGTTCAGCAAAAAAAGTGCTGTCTGTAAAGACACTGTGAAATGACATTTTCAACCTCAAAATTTGTGAGCCAGTTTTGTCAGAGAATGGGACTCTGAAGTAGACCTGGCCCGGCTCTTTCCATCATTCGAGGCTCTCACTTGACAAAAGGTACTACCATCACTTACCGAGTCCTCTTGAGGCAACGTCTGTGGCCACCAGGATAGGTGCCTTCCCCGAACGAAATTCTGGTTTTGAGAGGGTTGAGAAATGGTGAGTCGAAGTTACTAACATTCAGTGAGATGTAACAACCAAGAACACACCTGAAGTCTAGAATTTGGTTTGGTTCGTCCATCCTATAATTGAGGGACTACATTGCATTGTCTTGCCATCATCTGAACTCCGAAATGATCAGGGATGGAGGTCGACTCTGATGCTCTATGTCTCTTTGGAAGGTTTCGTTCATAAACAAACTAGACTACAAACAACTCGTGGGGATTACAAAAAAATCCAGTTCAAGCGGCACGATGTGATGGAGATAATAAAGGTACTATCAGGCAGAAGCTTACCATTCAATACCCAGTCTCGCTCAGGCTGAGATTTGTCACCGTGTATACACATCGCCGGCCACCTGCGATCAGAACCCAGTTTGGATTGCAGTTACCACAAAATACAGTTCCTAGCTGCCAACCTGCCCATATTTCTCTCAACCACTGCACACGTGACATGGTTTTTTGGGGGGAGGGGTTTCCATGATTGTATCATCTCAACTTGCCAAAATACATGCACGTGGACCGTAGCAGGCTGGAAATGGATCTTCTGTGTTCAAGAATGGGAATTAAACTGGGATAGAGTAAAGAGAGGGCTTGCCGTAACACCGTGTGGATAGATCTCTTTTGGAAGAGGTTTGGTTCTGATTAAACACCGTTGCGTGTGTACTCGACTTTTCGACCAGTGTGCCCTGGTACTCTTCAGGAGTGGAGTAAGCAGTTGAATGGAAGAGTTTTAAACTGGTGGCGATTACGTTCCACATCATGGTGTGAACAAGTACAAACGACATATTTGCCCAGAGAGACACATTTGCCACGAGAAGGAACCACATCTCGTCCATGCAGAGTCTGTAAGGTCTGTGGGACACCAACGGAACACGCAACAACATTTTTACATGATGCCTACCCATCCTTGCGCATTTTCCTGGTCAGCTCATCCGTTCTCCGTTTTGTCTCGGCGAATATCAGCGTCTTGTTCTCCTTCTCTCCCATGATCTGCTCCAGCAGTTTGATCAATCTGGGACAAACGACCCAAAACAACAGGATCAGTACATCTCAGGAAGGAGTCTCAGTATTACTTGATAACTTCAATGTTACTACTCATGTGCTTCTTGACAGTGTGCACAATCACTACCTATTCTAAAAATACAAATCAGGAAGAGTGACCTTTCAAGCTGGCCATCAATGGCGCGGTCACTAGGCCTACGAAATCTGCCATCGCTGCCAACAGACATATTCAAACGTGCACAGAAAACTTGCACCAGTTTTTCAGACTCGTCCAATGATAAAATATTCCACTGTGTCTGCTCACATGGGCCACTTCATCCAAAGCGGTACTAATTCTGATATCTTGCCAAATTATTCCCTCACAATTATGTACATAACACAGTAAACCCATTACATGGTTAAGGACCGTAAATGTGCGAGTTAAGAATACCACTTCTGACCACCAGGACTTTCACCTGTCCACAAGATGTCCCCTGCAAATCTATACTTTCAAGCGCTGATGACTAGGTGGTGAACCGTACAATTTTATGAAGGCTAGGAGCCATGCAATGGGACTGACGATGGTGCCCATCAGGATTTATGATCTAATTGGAAGGCAAAACAGTAAAATATCAATGCGCCACAGAGGCAAAACTTACTTTTCGTCTTTCTGAAAGTCGTCGCAGACATCAATGATCTGCAAGATGTTGTGGTTGGCCGAGAGGGAGAGAGACCCGATATTGACAGTGATGTAGTCTCGCAAGAAATCCTCCGCCAGAGAGCACACTTCTTTTGGCCACGTGGCACTCCACATCAGAACTTGTCTGTCGGGCTATCAAAATATAACACCGGGTCGGAATAATGGATTAAAAATGGCTAAAATATTATTTTTCTCTCAAGACGTAATACGTAAAATACTCCCAAAATGAGTTGATTATACACTGCAATGCCAAGGCCAAGTTTGTAAGCATTTTTTCTTACTTTACGAAATGACAACATTCGCAATCATAATTATGTCACATGCTCAAGCAAAATGCGCTATTTTGCTGGCGATTTTTAACTAGCAGTACATCTTTATACACATAATCTGAAATCTCAATAGTGCACATACAGGGAACTGATGTGAAGACAGTTTTTCATTCCGACAGCGTTGCAATCAATTTGGAACCCGCTGGCATCCCAAAGTAGAATACCTACCCGTATCTGTTCCATGATCTTCCTGATTTGGGGCTCAAACCCCATATCCAACATGCGGTCAGCCTCGTCCAAGACGGCATAGGTGCATCGGGCCAAATTGGTTTTGCCGCCTTCTAGGAAGTCGATGAGACGCCCCGGAGTTGCAATGACAATCTCGCTTCCTGTACACAAAAGGAACCGTTCTGTGATCGTCTGGCTTAAAAAAGTGGGATGAGATACTTGACTCTGAACAAGAATAATAGATACACAAATCCTTTTCTCGCAGTTTGATATCCTGAAACTTGGTTGGCCTGTGTACATTAGCATAATGTGCGAAGGGTGTTGTTACTCTTTGCTATGCAACAGGGCTGCATGTTACCCGGGCCAATGTGATGTGATGCGACCGCATTAATCAGTCCTTCAAAGATCAATGGAAACAGGGCACAAGGCAAAGCACTCGGCTACGCCAGTCAGTGCGTTATGCCATACTGCCAGCTGGTCGGGCAATCTGGGCTGGCCCGGTATGGCATCCGTTTCGTTACGCCGCAGTTTATCATGCAACTGCATGGTTTGTGAACTATCAATCATAAACAGTTTCAACCCTCACCCCTTAGTATCTTTTACTGGGCACTGGACCAAATCCATCACTCCCAGTGCCATCAACATTGCTTGCGGCAAGTCCACCACTGACGTGACGGTCTTGGTCGGTGGATCCATTACAAATGGCTTACAAGATGTCATAAGTAATGTGGCAGTGACAAAATGCACTGAACAGCCCAAGAAATGCTTCAGGCCTCTGGAATCAAGTCCATCATACTCCAGCGCTTGGTCTCGCCAGCCATTCCGGACCAAGTCTCTCAATATCCTCCAAAATAGGAAGCGATGGATTGATTTTGATGGAGTTAACGTGGTCGGGGGGAAGACGAGTGGAGGTTCTTACCCCTTTCTAGATCTCGTAGCTGGGGTCCTTTGGATGCACCTCCGTACACACATGTGCTCTTGATTTTGGAGGATCTACCAAACTGAAAGGCGACACTCTGTACCTGCTGGGCAAGTTCTCGAGTTGGAGCTAGAACTAGACACTAGAAAGAAAAAAACAAAATAACAATTGTTGTTACTAAACAGAGTCACAAAGTCCAAAATGTGACAGTCCAAATCAGAACCTATTTCTAAAGATTCCTGTTTTATGAATAGTAAAAAAACTGTAATCAATTCCAATTAGGGGGTGGGGACAGTGGCAGGAAAATTCCCTTTGGAATATTTCCATGTTGGATTTTGAAGTGATTCAACACTGATTTTTGTGAGAGACACTTCAGACGAAATCACGTCATGGTGTGAGCGTTGATCTACATACATGATCAGCTCAGTGACCTGAAGTGCTTGAAGGTTCTTGTTTAAATGCCACAGTTTACGCGTAACAGGCTTGAGCACCATAACTACATGCAGTACATGAACCTGGCATCCACGCCAAGAAATCACAGATTTATGCACATACAAATAAAAGTGGGTATGCTTCCTGCATGAACCAGTGACAAGCCAGTCTATGCATGTACCAAGTTTCACACTGACTCTTGAGAAGGGTGGAGTATAAAATTGCGCAAAATTCAGATTATAGACCAGAAAACTATCAACTCCAGCCCCTTCAAGCCGATCAAAGTTGAGGAATCATTCCCTTAACTGAAACAATGCACCAGCAAAACGAGTCCGTTAACCCTAACCCTACATAATACTACAAATTACTACTTGAAGTAAAATGTAGTACTGAGCGCTGTCGCTTGTAAGAGGACATGACTTTATTGTTCTGTGAAGCCATAAGATACAATAGATAAGACAATGTACCATACAGTGCTGTGGCACTATGAATGCATGGCTTTATTGTTCTCCGTACAAGTAACAATGGAAGTAACCTAGCCAGAAGTAGTAATCTGTAGCGCTAGGTCCTTCAGGCTCAGGCTATTACTTAGTATTTTGTAGTACTGTGTAGTGTAAGCCAAACAATATGCTTGGCAGTTAGGGTTAAAGAACAAAAGCTACTTACAATAGGGCCGTCTCCTCTTTCCAGGAATGGCTGATGGTTGATGTGTACAATAGCCGGCAGTATATATGATAGCGTTTTGCCGGAGCCTGTCTGGGCGATGCCCACCATGTCCCTGCCACTCATGGCCAACGGCCAACCTTGAGCCTGGATGGCAGTGGGCTCAGTGAAGCCAGCTTTATGAAGTTCGTTCATTACGTAATCTGATAGCAGATGAAAAACAAACAAACAAACCAATGCTACATGGAAACTACAGCTCTGGGCGTCAATTACTTGACTCCATCTCAGACATGTCCTCCAGCCGTTCTGGGCAAATTTTGAGGCTTTTGCAGCATAATGCCACGACTCAACAGTCTCCTGATGAATGGTACAGCTTAATTATTAACATGCGGTACTACTTGTGCATTTTCAACATATAAATCACATCGGGCTATTACCACGTCAATGTATCAGTGATACGAGAAGGGAAAATGACCGGACAGCTCATTATCAGCAGCACGCGCGACAAGCAGCCTACCGGTTTCTATCATGGACACCTTTAGGGCAAATGGGAACAAATTCGTACCTGGAAAGCAGGCCTCGTGGAATTTGAAGACGGGTCTGGGGCAATTCCGTCCCTTCGTCGTTATGCTCCGCTCCCTCATGAAATGGTCTACCTCTACCTGTGCAGAAAAAAACACCAAGTAAAACAAACTCCTGATCTCATTCACATCTCAGGCAAACCTTTGCCCAATCACTCTGAAGTCGGCAGAGGAATTCTTGGTTGTTGCCACAACTTGAACCAATGCCAGGCGAGGCCTCTGAACTCCTGCTCAAACACAACACTATTCTGCTTTGCACCAAAAAATATTCCCTGACTCTCCTGGTGGGCACAATCAGTCGATTTGAACAGTTGGGTAATTTTGAGCACGATCCCTTACACTTATTGTACGATCTGCCGATAATTTCACCTGAAACAACTATCTTTATTTTCTAATTCACAGTTGTGGAAGACTGTGCCAAAAATTTTAAGTATAGTTGGAGATTCCACATGGGATCAACTGACAGCGTAACGCCTTTGCACAATCGTGCTGGTCAACCAAACACGTTAAACACTCCCCCCCCCTCAAACTTTGGGTCCTGCCCAGCAACGGGTAGCTCGGTATGCTAGACTGTGTTTATCACATGCAATTAGTGTTGGCAATACTGACTTTTATCAGTCAATTTCCTCCAGTAATGCTACCAAGATCAAGAAATTGTCCACAATCTGTGCATGATTATGGATCTGTAGAAAAGCTTTCTATCAATTGCTAATTAAAACGGATCAGTTGTTTCGTTGCAGAAACAGGGTTTGGATATTTTTCTAATGCATCCACCTTGGAGTTGCGCAGGTATGAAGAAAAAGCATGATTATCATCATAAATGGCTCTCTCAATTCTAAATTCAACCCTTAGGGACACACGACTCTCGTAAAAGATTGAGTATCTACATGTAATTGGGGATACACACATCCACTGTTTAACGTTCCGTATTCAGATACGACAAGAGCAATAGAGGTTGTGTGCATACATTGCTAGAACACATGTAAACATGTACATGTTACACACAGCCAAGCTGGCGTCTGGGCACACGCGTACTGCTCTGGAAAATTTCAAGCAGGTGTCATCATATAAGATAATGGAAAAAGCAAAATTTAACTTATTTCCTCTTAAGCCATAACTGAGATTAAGCCCTAAGTTTTCAACACCTGAAAAACTTGCCAACATGAAGAGATGGCACTCAAATCCTGATGTTTTTTCAAAAAAGTAGGCAAATCCAATTTTGCTTGGGACGGTATCGTATTGTGGCGATAAAAATCACCATATTGTCTACTACCGTGTACAACCTACCGGAGATCTGTTGGTGACATCGGGATGCTCCTTGTAGAAGTTCTTCTCAAAGGGAGCAAGTTTTGAAGGGTCCCATCTAGGCTTCCTTAGTCTGTCCCCTGGCTGTCCGAACTTCTCCCTCAATCCTCCGCCGCCTCCCATTCCACCTCCTCCTCCTCTGGCTCCGCCACGCCCACCAAATCGTGGTGGTCCTCCGCCACCTCCAAAACTGCCACTGCCTCCACGAAACCTACAATTGTAATGAAGGAAAAAACAGCATTTTATCCATTTCCTGTGGCAGCATTTTTGTTCATCCTTTGCGACAACTCAACTATTTTTCCACAGTCATCCACTCAGACAAATCAATCAGGCAAGTCATCAGTCGTACTTCTTCCTTCATGATGATTTCCATTTCTTTTCTGATCCTTTATTTTCCATTTTTTCCCATGACATGGCCCCGTCATCCCTCCCCATCGCCACGGCTACCCATGCACTGAATTAGAGATGTCTGACTTTATGTCTGTACCGATGGTCATAAAACAAAGCCTTACACTACAAAGGAAAAAAGGTAAACCCAACCCACCTCAATCCTCCAAAATCCTCTAGGTGGTTTTGGAGGATTGAGGACGAATGGTGATTGAAGCATGAAGGACATTGCCTCGTAAATTTTGTTGATTTTTTTTTATTTCCATGATTTTCGACAAACTGTTCAAAAACGTTGAAGTGCAAATTGGAAATTGGACAAAATTTCTTTTCCAGGAAGTTTCTGAGACCACGTTTTGTACAACAAGGAGCTTGCATTTAACCATTTAAACAGAACTTGTCTGAGAATGTAGAACTGAAGAACAGCACAAAGGAGGTAGAATTTTATTTCAGTGATCTGGAAGTTGGCCTAGGAAAAATCCGGAATTATGTCGCTAGGTCAGCTGCAGGAGTTGATCAGCGCCGGTGCAAGATCGATAGATCGTGCAAAGATCGACTTACTGCCATTTTTAAAATACATGTACATCAGAAATTAGGCATGTATTGCACGAAATTCCCTCCCATCATTTAAACATGGTATTTCACATAACACGGTCGTCTCAGCAGACAACTTGGCTGAGCAGACAACTTGTCAGTCAAGTGGTCTCAATGGTATAGTTGTCCTAAGTCTAGTTGGCAAACAGTCAAGTTGTCCAGACCCCATGGTTCAACATGTTCAATATTAGGCCTAGGGGGTGTCGGTCACTTCGCCGGTTTTCACCCCACTTCCACTTTGCCCAATTTCAACTTTGTCCCATTTCAACCCCAATCCCCTAGACCTTTTTACCAGGAACCATCCTCAATCCTCCAAAGTCCTCTAAAATCCTCCTATTTTCAACATGAAAAAATTGCATGCAGCCTCAATCCTCCAAAATCCTCCAAAATTTCTTGAAAATGTTTTTTGGAGGCCTGCCTGCTGCCTCAATCCTTCAAAATACTCCAGCAATTCCTGTCATTATGTTGAGGCAGTGCGAAGGGCATTCTTGAGCAGTGCCGTTGATTCAAAGGAAATATCGGGCTGAATTTGTGCTTGACTAAGCAAAAACAATACAAGGCCTAATCCACGACCTTCACGCATGGCATCCTTCATAATCAGCCATGCACTTTTGCCATTCACCCTCAATCCTCCAAAATCCTCCAAAACCGCCCGAAGGATCTTGGAGGATTGAGGAGGGTTAGGGTTAATTAACAGAGTTCCTTCTTATGTTTTAGTTTCAAATGAGGCACGTGCAACAAACAAAAACATCAATGTTCAGGGTACCCAAACAAGTCAGAAGTTCCGATTCAAACAAAGTGCTAAGGCAAACTTGACCTACTTTGGACCGTGGGTTGCCTGTGATGTATTTATTGCGTCTCTCCGTATAGTTCAGATTTAAATAATTGTCAGAGGCAAAGCAGAGATCATGCAACTTTCGCTCTTTGTTCTTCTTACAACAGTAATTCAAATACCCAAATGTCCCAACAAAAGTATTAAAGAGAACTTAGAGAAGGAGACGACATGGGGAAATGTCCATTTTTGTTTCATTCATCAAGTCCAACCTTGCTTCAGCAAGGGTACCCCGGAATGAGTTGTGTAACTTATCAAGATTTGCAGCTTCACGTAAAACAGGCCCATGTGGTTTTTTTAGACGCCACTTTCATCCATCAGACCAAAATTGAAATGGATGTAAAAGGCTGTTGATAATGCCAATCAATATGCAACCGCTTCACTGACTTCCAGTTCCTGCTCCAAGGCTGGCTTGGGAGGATACGGACGACTAGGAAACATCCCATCTGCATACTTAGTAATGAGACGCCGAATTCATTATGAACCTATTCACAACTGGCTTGTGAGTATGATGTCAAAGACCTGTCAGGCATGGCCTAAAATGGGGGGGGGTTGCATCTTTCACATTCTCTCAATAGATAACCTAATGTACTGGATGATCACGACGGCAACAATAACGACATGAATATTGTACAGAAATGAGTATCGCTTTGAACGAGAGATTGAGAAACAAACCCAATACAAGTCCAACCACGCATATTAATTCACCGTGGACAACATAGTCAACAGCGAGTGAACGCCATAGAGTTTTCAATATAGGCCTATAAGGAAACGGGTCAAGTCGTCCCCCAAAATTGAAACCCTGGTCAAGTCATCCCCAGGTCAAGTGTTACAAGTGTAACAAGTGTGCATGCAATTTTCTTTTTAGGTGCATCAATCATACGTAGAAGAGAAAGAAAAACAAGACAGAGACTCGTACATGTACTCACAACTTTCATTTGTTCTACACAGCAAGCTGGCGGCTTTTGAAATCTACGTTGACCAATACATGCCACATAAATTTATTAAAAGGGCGATTCCTGGTGTGCGCCAAAGTAACAGCACTTAGGCCTACTCTTTGAATTGTCAAAGCAATTTAAACATCTTAAAATTTCAAATCTTCCAGTAGTCGTAATAAATCACCCCCAAATAAATTACTGCAGTAAAAACTTGAGTAGTATCTAATAAATAAAAAATCCCCCAAAAATAATTGTCCGCAGTAAAATTATAATTATTTACAATGTATGTAGGCAACGGCTTGACTAGGGGACGACTTGACTTTAGGGACGTGTTGACCGAGGAGGATTTGACCTGGGGACAACTTGACCAACATTCGCCTATAACTCCATGCCATTTTGGGGGGTCTAGACAACTCAACTGTTGGCTAACTCAACTTCAGACAACTCGACCATTGAGACAGCTCGACCGTCCGTGCGTAAAAAGGGGACAAGTCCTCTGTTGAGACAATTTGTCCGTTTAGCCCCCTCGTCTGCTGAGACGACTGTGTGAAATACTATTGTGTATCCTATGTTTAGTATTGATAAAATTCTCCATAATGAAAGATATTGTTTACACTTTCTCTGCGACTTAACTAGCCTACGGATCTTTTTCCAACTCTTTTTTGGCATGTCTGAAAGTGGAACCAATGAGGATCAAGACTCCATGTGGTTCAAATGTATTGTGATGAAAATAAAACTTGTCCACCCCCAAAAAGTCACAGACTAATTACACTCAATTTTAATTTTAAAAAAAATTTATAACTTCACTATAATAACAGCTATTGCGGTTAATTTTATACCATGAAATTCCTTTTGAAATTTTCTTACAATGAATGGTAGGCCTACTAAATTTGTGGGGGTCAAACAAAAAAACCTGAAAAGTGCTGGACTCCCTAACACGGCATGCCTGGGCACATATGACATGGAACTCTTTTGTCAGTTCTTGTCTTTCCCAAAATTAGGGGGCCTAACACTGGTTTAAATAAATGTGGTAAAAGGACTTTTTGTTAACACAAGAAATTATTCTTAATTTATGAAAACCGAAGCCGTATATCGTCATAGGGCTAGGCCTATGTGTGCGATCCGGAACTGCCACAGGACAATGCGTAGGCCTAATCATGGATCATTATAACGATTTCGACCGGCATGACCGGCAACAGAGAAACTTCGAAAAACGGAGTACATTTAATGATTCTAAATACATACCCTCCGCCTCCTCCTCTTCTATCAGACCGCCCTGAAGAATCAAATGGACGCTCTCTTTCATATCTGGACATTTTTGCACATAAATTTGTTAATTTGATTGAATCGAAACAAGTCACACAAAGTCGACTCAGCCGGTGTTGAACGGAAAATGTGGGATTACTTCTTTTCGCGGTGGCTAAATATCATGTACCGCGCATGCATGCATGGAGCGAGTGCAAGGCGCCGGCTATCAAGAACATGACATGACAAAACAAGCACGTGTGAGGCAAGTGCACAATTCGGTAATACGTCATAGGAATCCCGGTGTAGCAAGAACTTCAAACCGTACGTAATAAATACTACTTCCCGTAGTGACGTACGTGTTCGAGTGCTGTGAAATGACGCATGCGTAGTACTACAATATGTCCTTTTATTTTACGGTCACCTTTTTACTCTTGCGCCCAATTATTGGAAATACGGGTGCCACATCACAATTGACTGGTATTCATGCGCTAGTGACGCAACTGGAAAGTGACGGAGCTAACCACAGAAAATAATTGCTTAGCGAAAACAGATATTAACCCGTAGAACATGCCGCGTGTGTCCTTTCTCGATCCATGATGCCATATGCACGGAGGAAGGCTTTTTGATTTTTACTTAAACAAAAAAGGATTTGAAAAGTGAAAGTAAACGTAGGAAACGAAAAAACAAAGGAGAGCCAGTTGCATTTTATCACGAATATGCTCGTGTATACCCATTAGACTCCCCACTGCCAGTGCAGATAGTTTTTACCTTTGAGGTTGATGAATACTTTTATTTTCCCCTTGTTGTCAAGCAACTTGTACGCACAAATTACCACTAGCTTTACTCATGAACATGAGGTTGGGTTCAAACATCGTTTAAAGTAGAAATTCAGATGACGTCTTAATTTATGATGTTTTAATTCTCAATTTCTCTAATCAAAAAAATTCATTTTGACCATGTGATTCTACCTCCATGTTTACGCGTTTGAGTAGCAAATGCGTTACTGTTCCGTGCTCAGAACCAAAATACAATTTCACAAGAAATGGTAGAAAAAAGAAATTTGTAAATACTTTGGATAAGAAATGGGGCAACAATTCAGAATTCTTTTCACTGATGTAGACGTCACTTTTCATGGTCTTTTTGTGAGATCCGGGCTACATTTGGGGGATTTTCACGCTTTTGGAAAGGAGGGAAATGAAATAGAGCCCCGCCCAAAAAAATCGTCCTTTTCTCATTAATTTTGAACAAAAAAAATCTTTTTCTTAATTCACAATCTAGGACTCTGCATGAAAGTCGGCAATACGCTGGGAAAAAGCGATCGAGAAACTCAGCACCTCCCTCCCCCTCGACTGTTGATTGCTTTCGATCCTGATCTCTTCCTGGCTGAACACCAGGACCTGGGCGCCAGCAGTGGAGACACTCAATACTGATGCGGCTGGGCTCAATGGCGTCAATCCCGAGGGATGGACTTTTTGACCATGGGCTACTGAATCATACTCCAGAAAAAAAAGTAAGCAGCTTTATACAAAGATTTTTTTTCAACAACCAAAATTTATTCTCTACTCAAATGGAAGAACAAAGGCACAACACCGCTCTAGTGAAAGGTTCTGCAGGACTGCCTCACCCATAAATAAATTTAACATCGCCCCAGGATGAACAGCTACCCAGACACAGCTTAAGGGCAGTTGGTTCAGTGCAAATGTACCACTGATCCGCAATTAAGTAACTGATACCAATTACAATAGAGTTTCATAATTAATTCCAATCGATTACCACAAACCTTACAGTGAATCTAAAAAAACCTTAGAGAGACAAGTGAAAGACAATGTGAATGGTTTATTCAACACCAATATTTCAGTGACTGTTATAGCAAGAGCGAGTGAACAATAAATCAAAGAAGGCCAAACTCCAACAAAACCTTGGGTTAAAAAATTATTTTTGAAGGAGTTGTCAAAGGAAATCAATTCACTCTCCTCGGCCAAAATAACGGAGTTGGGCCTTTCTTTGAATTATGTATTTAATAAATTATGTGCAAAGGATCCTCGCTCATATTGATCCTCACATGGTCAATTGCACCACAAACTTGAGACAAAATCTAGGAAGTCTTGCAAAGGTAAGCATACGTGTGTAACAGGGAAAAATGACACACTATGAGGAATTAGCAAAACAACAAAAACTCTAACTAAACCAAGGATCTTTGAAGGAAAAGTCGCAGGAAACTGAATTAATAAGGACTCAGACCCCAATATTTGACTTCAAAAAAAGGGACCCAAAAAAATAATTCATTAATGAAAAAGTACAGGAAAAGTGAAAAAAAAACAAAAAGGACTCAAGGACTAAAAACCACCCAAAGAC
>NW_019091535.1:588763-599449 GCF_001949145.1 Acanthaster planci | reverse complement strand
AGGATTAACATGGGAGGGACAAGAGAGGGCAAAGATCAAAGGAAACAGAATTTGAAGTTTTATAGTGGAGTTGTGAGAGCCAAAAAGGGATTAAATTGAAGAAAAAGCTGGAATAATGGTATCAATGGAGTAAAGCATCATAGGGCTGAATGAACACCAATGCATTCAAAAAAAATTTTCAACATAATTGTTAGCAAGGTTGTCCACAACAGAAAATGAATAGCAAGTCGAGAACAGCATACCGATTTGTCAAAAGCTATTTGTGACCCGCTCTGTAAAAATGAGTCATATGTTGCCAGAACCACTTTTGAGTTTAAAAATTTTGGAAGATAACTAGAATTTTGCACAGTATTTAAAGCAATAGGTATCCTCAACATCTACACAACGCCCACATCACATCAAACTGAGTGATACACCAAAAGAAAGAGCTCAAATTACTCAATCTGATACAAAGTAGAACTCAAAAGTTGCTCCTGAGACTTGTGAGTCATTTTTATAGACCGGGTCACATGTTTCACTGCACATCAGGATGTGATGCATTTCGTACACGTCAAAACTGTAATAAATTGTTGAAATCATTTTAAAAAGTCAAGACCTTTCTACATAGGCAACATTATGGGAGTAATTTTAACACACAAGGGTGGCACACAAATGAGTAAAGTGTCACTCACTTTGTCTTGATTGATGAGTTAGTGCATGAGCAATGAGTTTCAACAATTTTTCCACTTTTGCACATGTCACATTTGACACAGTGCATGCCAATACTTCTGGCATCAGGGTGGTCGTAAGTGAGGAGTCCGCTGTTGCGCTCGTTCCATAGGCACTGATCAACCTGGTGACCGAAACAACCCAAAAAGTCAACATGTTTGTACGAATGACTGCCTATTTCCCAAACTATTCAATCTTGGTTGAAGTCTCCATCAATGGTGTGTTGGCAACAAAACATCCCACAAGCTGGGTCAAGTGGGACAAAGGGCCGATCCTGTGGCCCCCCCTCCCCCGAAGAAGGGTTTTTTCTATTATTAAAATTAAGATATTATATGGAGGTTTTTTGTATGGACAGAGCTATTTTGTTCTAAAAATTTTTCTAACCAGCTGCTTAACTGTGACTGGTGCGATCAGTTAACGCAAAAGTGCACCAGGGATGCTGCCTACTTGTTTTGCTCTCCCCCCTAAAAAAATTCGGTCTGGATCCGACCATGAGTGGAACCTGAACCAACAATCATCTGTTTACCAGTCCAATGAGTCTTTTCAATGCAACCACCAAGCTTGCAAAGTAATTAACTGGCTGATTCAAACTCTTGATATATCAACAAATATCACAACTTTGGATAAAATTGGGTGGCTGGAGTTTAAATGAAAACTACCGGTCACAAATCATTGAGCAAATTACTTAGCACTTGATGGAAATGTTAATAAGTATAACAAACAGATTCAATCAATCTTGATATTTTCGAAAATTCAAAATTTCAAGAAAGCTCTAAAAACAATTAATCCATTGAAATCAACTAGTTGCAAGAGGACATGCATGAACATGTATGCTTGTGTTGAATATAAAATGTGAAAATGTAGAAGTGGACATAAAAATGTTAACTCATGCAGTGCAAAATTAGTAACCCTAACAGGCCTGGGTTTTGGGGACCATCCCACAGCCATCCCAAGATCTTGGTGGTCCCATAATAGATCATTTTGAAACTAAGCATGCAAGTGAGGATACTCACTATCATGTGACCTTTCAATTTGATCTGACATGGCGATTTGATTGATGGCCGTTTGAATTTCATGGCCTCATACATGTACGCATTGGCCCACAAACTGAGTCAGTACAAAAAGTATGCATTTCTGCCTCAACTCTCTTAGAAAATGTGCACTGGGTGAGAATTCCATATCCCTTTTTTTTTTCCCCAAAAAGATTGGTGCCAAAATGACTGCATTATGTTTATGTTAAAAGAAAAAAAAACTCCTCAAAGCTCAGCACATGAAATAATGCATTGCAGTCGTATGGGGCAGAAAAGTTGAGAGAGGGCGCTGAACCCCCCCTCCCCACACACTCTTTCAGGATTAATTTATCCTCCAAAAACACCAAAAAAATGAATAGAACTCTTCAGAATTGTACCTTCAAATTACTACAGATCTAAATGCTACATGCAAGCATTCTAAGGACATGCTTGTTTCACCGGGATACAGTTCTCAAACAGTGATCTGAATGCTGCTGATTGATTCGGGTGTCTGTGAACCATTGATAGATCACCGATCCGGATCCACACTGGTGTGAAACAAACAGGGCCCAAATCTACCGAGTTTCAAAAGCTGATTGGACATGCAAATGACAACACTTTTCCCAGACCAAACCAAAATTCTGGAAGCTTTGCATAAAACCACATTTGTACATAAACAAATACGTCAGAGTTCCTGCTACATACAGAGTTATTGTTTGCAGACAAAGCATGCAGAGAATAAATAAAGAAGTTTATGGCCAAAAGGCAAGGTGCCCTGGTGACAGAAAGGCAAACATTGATGGAAATTTCCTAAAACAAGAACTAGTTTGTGGACTCAAAGAAATAAGGAACATTGGTTGCAGTGGCTTTTTGAAGCACAGCAGACGCTAGAAGAGGTTGCTATTTGCAGTGGGTGGAATTGGAGTAAACACAAATGAATTTACACGAACCAAATAGCGCCCTCCTACTTTGTCCACCATACATGTACCTCCAATACGCTAATAGCATGGTCTCCACATGTACCTACATGTATGTAACGTGTGCCCCCCTCCATAGAGGCCTTGAGGGTCCCAGTGATGAGTTTTTCTCATCCCACTTTTTGTGCCCCTTCATCCTCCATGTATGAAAACTACTTCACCTCTTTTGTGGATGAAGAGTATTGAACGGTCAGCCTTTTTACCCGTTCAACATTGTTCATGCTTTTCTGTACAACAGCGCCCTCGCGGGAAGATACCGTTTTGTTGTGGGGGGGGTTGGTTAATTTGTGAAAATGAGCCCCAAATTTGTTCACTGATACCATTCCTGAAATATGTGTAAGTTTGTTCGTTGGCTTATTGCCAAGTTCTTACACAACAATAAATCATCAAAGAAATAAGGACACCAAAATTGTAAAAAAATAGAGTTTTAAGTGCACAAATTGAGGTCTTCACTCACAGGGGAACATCATGCCGGTATGTTTCTACATGAATATGGAACAAGGCATAAAAGAAACAAAAACGACAACAAAAGATCCTTTGAAAAAGCAAACAAAAACAGAAAACAGAGATTAATGAAACACAAACGTGCATTTCCAAGGGCATCTACATGTAGTAAAACTGCACGGCACGGACCCTTTCAAATCACAGCATGTGTGGTACCACAAACGCTCAGTGAAGTGCATGTGTGAGTCAATCTACATATTTTGCTTATTTTCAGATTATCTGAATAAACATGAGGTACTCATTCTACACTTAATTTTTTGAAGGAGATTTTTATGAAGTTTATTTAACGCAAACCCTGTTCCAGCAGTTGGTTTTGGCGGATTCAATGCAACACTGAGGATGAAATGGTGTTTGGATTTGATGAGTGGTGATACATGTACACAGGGATTGCTCCAGGGGTTGGAGTGACTGTCTAGTGTTACCATGCAGTGGCATAGGATTTGACGAGCGGGAGGCAGGAATTACAGGTGACCTGCTTGTATGATTCCATGGACAAATGTGAAGAGGTGCACTCAGAGTTGACATGCTCTGTGGCTGTGGATGCAGTTACAATGGAATACCCATCAAGCCACAAATAAACGAATCAAGATGCCAGGTGGATGGGGCAGCAAGGCTAAATAAATATCACCTCAAAGTTCTTTTTTCATTCTTGACCTCTGTCGAATAAAGATCTCTGCCTTTCCTAGCAGCAATATTAAGAAATTGGCCAATTCCCAATGATTACTATACATGTCTTGAACAAATCACAGACATATATCAGACTTAAAGTTAATCAAATCAAAAATGTGGGTGAGATTGACCAATGATACAAAGGTGTAAAAAAGCTGCACTGTGAAAATCTCCTCTACTTTTGTACACAGCCAGAGAGGGAACAAAGCGGAAATTCAAAACAAATAACAGCTGAAATCGGGTAGAAAGCTGAGAAAGCTTACCCCTGAAAAATCCCACCCATGTTAGCAGTGGCGTGCTCCATCTGCAAATGAACTTGACAAGTTGACTATGGAATGTTTGAATACTGATGTACTATGAATCCGCCCCACTTTCCTTTTAGGATTAAGGTTTAATATGGAACCAAGAGCACTTTATGGTTTACACAAGGGGCCTGTTTGTTTCACACGGATCAGGACATGGATCAGTGATCTCGAAGCTGGTTCACTCTATTCATTGGCCGGTGTCTAGGTGTCCGTGAACTAACATCAGATCACCAATCACAATCTGGCAGTGTTGGAGTCGAGTCCATCACAAGTCCTCCCGCAAGTTCCTTCAAAAGTCCAGTCACAAGTCCCTTCACAAAGCCATTCACAAGTAACAGGGTGAATGACAAACGAATGCTTTTGTCACACTTCATTTGAATCGCTTGAGACTGAATGACCTGTGATGGACTTACAAAGACTTGTGACAGACTCCAAAACAACACTGCGATCCAGATTCCCATGAAACAAAGGGCCCAATGTAACCACTCTCTTCACTAGCATGATGCTTCATCAACGTAAGAAAAGTAAATTACCATCATACTTACGCATATCGATGAGTGTCAAGCTCTCACTGAATCATACTTCATCACATGCCAGTCACCATTTTTTCTGTAAGCAGGTGCACACATTAGGATCCCCACACAAGTCAAAAAGCATACTAAACTGTCCCCCGAAACCACTTTGGAAGTAAGCAACAAATTCCCTCGGCTTCACGTCAGGAACTCATGTCCAATTTTGGTCCAGTGTGAGTACCTACTGTAGGAAAGCTAATCATGGACAGTCTGCCCTCAAATCATGAGATGTTTGTACACATGTAATATATTTATCTACTGTCAGCATGGTCAGAGGGTGCTCTTCAGTGCCAACTTACATCAGGTCCCAACGTTTCCGGGTCGCCAAGTCCAGCTACGTGATGGTCCTCGCGTCCAGTGGGCTTGACTGGCGGTGGCTTCAGAAGAAAATAAGACTGAAAATGAACTCACTTGCTTGGCCGCTGCCTGAGGTGCCCTTACACACCTTCGACTCACGTTGCAAATCTAAGGACCTCCATGGAAAGCTGTGCTATGCCCTGATCCGAGCTTATTCTCATTAAAGACGACACATACAAATACATCAACAAACTTCATCAAAGTGTAACCATTCCGGATGTCAGTTATGCATATGTATGCCACTATTGCAATACTTGTGTGGGGGGGGGGCAAAACTATACTGACCTACACAAGTCTGAGTTGGGTTTGGTGATCCGTGTGTATTCTCACATTCATCGACAATCGTAAGTACATGTATTTTGAGCTTCATTTTTATAAAAATCAAATTAACATTTTAAACACATTTTTCCTGTATAGATATATACCTACTCTTTTCATAATCTGTTAAAATTTTGAACTTCATAAAAAATTGCCAGGTAGCACAGTTATAAAAAGTTGATCAGGTGACTTGAAGTGAAACTCGAAAACAAATTTTACGCCCAATGTTGGAAGTGAGCCACTGGCAATTTCATCCAACGCACCCCCAAAAAATACCTATGGAAAGGCGCCGCTAGTTGCAACAAATATGTGGTCATGTACGTGTACTTACATGTGTGACTGCATCTAGTTCTTCACTACTTTCTGTCCACGGCGAGGGTGTGCCGAGGCTTCTGCCCTCCACTAGCACTAGCACTAGCACTGACAGAAATACCTGGACAGTATATATAAATCCAATTCGAACACTCAATTTGTCACCTCATGAAATGATGAAGGGTATAAATATAAATATGTGTATTATTATGTCCACAAATGTGGCACAAAGACTCATCTTGCTGTACCCTTGGCCCCTCGTATGTCATATCACTGGGCAAACATTTGCGAACCTCTGCGCATATTGTATCTACATTGTAAATCTTCTAACACCAGGAGTTGAAATGGCCCAAGGCACAGTGGGAACCAACATGGCACAGCAAGATCATATCCATGGGAAAGAGGTTGATTGTTTCCCCAACCTCGACTCCATGGGCTGTGTGCGCGTTCCTCCACTGCCCCTGGTCGTGTAGAATACAAAAATGAGGCTGACTGGCTACTCAGCATGCTCAGGATGAATATACATAAACGTAAAGTCTATTGCGCACGTATTTCAAATGCTGCACGCTCGTGACCAAGTATTCTCTTGCACATCGTGCACGCACCTACAGTAGGGCCTTATCCATGGAAAAAAGGTTGTCATGGTGACCATGTAGCAAATGGGGGGGGGTGAGGACCATCCTGGTGCAACATGTGCTGTGCTGCATACATGTAGCGGTGACCGATTGCGAGACTTAAAAATCCCCCCCCCCCGCTACAGGAAATAGTCGAACCGAGATGCGGAGCAAGCACGGTCATTGGTGGGCTCCATGCAAGTGCAGTCTGATAAACACGAATGGCATGAACAGAGCATCAGTCAACGGAAGCGAGAAATTGGTGCGCAAAAATCTCATTTTTTATTTAAAATATATTCCATCTCATGCTCTGAAACTTTCTTATCTCGCTTTTTAATAGGTATAGATTAATGAGCTTTGCTGACAGGGGAAAATTTGATTCAATAGCTTTCTTATACATGTGAACCATTTCACCACAAAAATTCGATTCCACAACCCTATAGCATTACGACACGATGTAAACCTTGTTGGCTCCAAGTCACACAGAATATGACAGGGTAGTGACTTTGAGTTCTCAAGGTAGAGTGCAGAGAGGTGGTAGTTCATGTACCTTACTGTTCAGGAAGTGGGCACTGAGGAGAGAAAGAAGTGAGGAGACCAAGACCATGAAGAGAAAGGGGAAAGCAGGGACGCCCTTTTTTTGGCGTTCATTACCATTAGGACCCAGTTCCCAAAATAAAGAAACAAGTCTACTTTTTCAAAACAACTCACCTAAATTTTAAGTTAGCCGAGATGTCCTCTTTCATATCAGAAAGAAAAGAGGAAAGGGCTTTGGATTTTGAGGGATAGTATGAGGTAAAACGGCAGCTTAAAATGATGTGACGAAGAGCTGTGAATGAAGACGGTACAGTGGTTTAAAACCCGACCTGACCCAGACATCAGTGAATACTATCAAATTATTTTCACTCACATCAATTTAAACAATTTATCAAGGCTTTGGGACTCATTTAGAGTCCTCATGGGTTTTCAATTTGGCTACAGAAAGACATTTTTGCAATGGATGCATGGGCAAAAGCGCATTATGACTGATCTCTGTGAATGATGGCGCCCTCTACCACATTGTCTACTGACAGTTATTTCTGGAATGAGCAGGCACCCTGTGGCTACCGCAGTTTTTCAAAAATGCTGTGATCATTTTAAAGAGATGATCACCTCGGTTTGGAAGTGAGATCATCATGCATTTGTATTTCATTGCAACATAACAGGAAAGGAAGGGGGACACGAAGAAAGGACCTCGTGTGACTTCCTTTCACTTCCCTTTAACGTTCTTTGAATTTGAATTAAAGTGACTGTGATTTTTTTTTCTTTATTTTTGAGGTATTGTCTCAAAGCAAGTTCCTCACAAAGCAAATTTATATCAGCTGAAAGAGTGTCTAACAAGCTACAAAACGATGCAAAGATTTCTATCTGAAGATACCATTTTGCTTTTGAAAAACTAGCAAAAGAGTCTCATTGTAAACAAGGAGAAGATGTGAATAATAATTCTTCAGAATAGAACAGTAGTGTGTGTATAAGTCAATCCAATGACTCTCATTCTTTATGATAATGCCTCCCTACCGTAAGAGAGACGTTACAACATTTAAGCAAGAAAACTTCAAATTCTAACCAGAGATTGGCAAAAGACAACCACTCAGTCAAATCACACCATTTTCTTTTTCGTCTGGTTACCTGACTCAGGCATTTGGATTCATCAAAACAAATCTCCATCCCCAGGTCAGGGAACCAGACTGCATTCGCTTATTTGTCATTCACAGCTCTTCGCGGTACACTGCCGTTTAACCCAAAAAATTTCCCTCAAAACCAAAAGCCTTGTTCTCTTTTCTTTCCGACATAAAAGTGGACTTCACCAACAACCCGTTTTGATAAGTTATTTCGAAAAGGTAAAATTTGTTCCCTTATAATAGGGACATGATGCTGAAGGTAATGAACCCCCTTTTTATGGTTTTCAAAGCCCCTCCCCCATTTTTTAAAAATTCCCTTCTCCATCTGCCTAAGCCCCACAAATAGGGCTCTCTTTTAGAACCTCTCTTATCTGTCGCCACCACAGCCCTACTTCAAGGCATGTCTTAAATGCCTGAAATCCAAACTGCACGATTGTCACAAACTTTGAATCCTAAATGTCTTCTGAAATGAGAATGACTCAACGATGTTACGTACACTGGCGTATTCCTCAGTTTGGACTTTCATACGAGCACCCTAAAGTTTTCCAAAATCATGAATTTTCCGACGTATGGTACCTTGAAAAAACCCGGCCTGTAGTATTACATGCTGACCACGGGCGGTGCCATTTTGAAAAACGAAAGGGTGCACCCTCGTATTTAGGCCAGAAATATGTCCGCCGAGCTCATTAATAAAAGTTATAGACTCAAAATATTCTATATTAGAGGGTCCTGAGAGCCATGGAACTGGGGAATTGAAGAAATATGAGACTGGACCTCTGGGCCGGACTCAGGGCTTCCAATTCTGAGCAATTTGGATGCAATCGGGTTTGAAAGTGGCACTATTTGACCCATTTTGCAGAGGGATGGTTTTTCAAAATGGCTACTTTTGTAATGTAATACTACAGGTCGTTTTTTCAAGGCACCATACATCAGAAAATCTTGTTTTTGGAAAGCTTTAGGGTGCTCATATAAAAGCCCTAACTTTGAGGAATATGCCAGTGTAAAGTAAAATTGTTGAGTCATTCTCATTTCAGAAGATATCCTGCAGTTTGGATTTCAGGCATTTAAGACATGCCTTGAACTGTTGAAGTAGGGCTGTGGTCGCGACAGATAAGAGACAGATTGTAAAACTAAAAAAGAGCCACCACAGCCGTACATGTATTTGTGGGGCTACATCTGCCAATGCCCCACCCCCCACCAAGACACCCCATCATCCGTGTATGGAATTCCATATCGTTTGTCGCCTTTTGTTTTTTGTTGTGTCTCAATTCTGCCATTTACCAGCTCCAAAATGGCCCCACTAGTGTGGCACGGAATCTCACTCCCGATCCATCCGTGCCACAGTAGTAGTGCTAGTGGGGCTAGCTCCAAACATGCAATTTTCCGTCGTGCGTCGCCCGTATCCTCATACTGGTGCAGAAAAAGGCCAAAATTTGGGAAGTAGGCCTAGGCCCTACTGAAGTAAAATCATTCAAGCCTAGGCCCACATACTCATTATAGTCTTTTTGTAGTTTACAACCAAATCTACTCACCATGGCCAATGCCACAAACGTACGATCCGTACCCATGATGTGCCAAACGTAGTCTTTTTTTGCCAACCTCGACTCAACTTCGACAGCTATATGGACTGCTAGGTAGATCTTGTAGCTCTATGGGCGTGGGCGTTTGTTCTGTGCGTTTATACATTATTATGGGAAATAAAGTTTCTGGAAAGTTCCGAAATAATTTTACTACGGAGCTTTATAAGTGCCATCCGACTTGTTCAGATACCGAGATAATTTTTCATATAAAGTGTATTTAGTCGATTTAACAAGATAAATGATGTAGTCAAGTCGACTTCCAAATTATAGTAAGTCGACTTGGGAGATATTTCATGACATCAAGTCTACTTTCGGAATTCCCTATGTCGACTTGGTGAGATTATTTATGTAGTTAAGTCGACTCCCTTAATTGGCGAGACGTCTTGGCGAGATAACTTACGTCATCAAGACTGCTTTTGGAATTCGTGATGTCAACTCGGCGAGATAATTTATATTGTCAAGTCGACTTTACAATTGTGGGAAGACGACTTGGCAAGAAAATTTATGTAGACAATCCAAGTTCCTAATTCTGGTAGGTCGACTTGAAAAGATAATCTATGTCAGTGAGTCGACTTCCTAATTCTAGTAAGTCGACTTCGCGAGATAATTTATGTCACCAAGTCTGCTTCTAAAATTCACTGTGTGGACTTGGCGATATAAATTATGTTGCAAGTTGACTTCATAATTCTAGTAAGTCAACTTGGCGAGATATTCCATGTCATCAAGTGTAAAACATGCAGGCATGAACTAACTAGTATTCATAAGTGAACGTGACATGCAGCGTATTTTCTCGCCAAGTTGACTTACAAGAATTAGGAATTCGACTTGAGTATTTAACTTATCTCGCGGCCAAGTTGACACAAGTCAAATCCGGAAGTAGACTTGACAACAAAAATTACCTCTCCTTGACGACATACCGAGTTCTGGAAGTAGACTTGATGACA
The DNA here is from genome assembly GCF_001949145.1 of Acanthaster planci. Next base: position 588,918 of record NW_019091535.1, on the reverse strand, counting down.
TAAATTATCTCGCCAAGTTGACTTACTTGAATTAGGAAGTCGACTTAATAACATAAATTATCTCGCCAAGTCGATACAGGCAACTCTGGAAGCAGGCTTGGTGTCATAAAATATCTCGCGATGTCGACTTACTATATGTAACCTGGAAAAAAGAC
>NW_019091535.1:491868-560050 GCF_001949145.1 Acanthaster planci | reverse complement strand
GAGGTAAAAATATTTCCGCAGCAAGGCACTAGAGGCAAAAATTCAAAGTGCCCAATATCACTAGATTAGAAGATGAAGCAATGATGTGTGAAGTCTTATAAGGTTCGTGGAGGCCCTATTTCCTTCCATTGTGTGACAGCTTATTTTTTTTTTTATTCTAACATGTACTTCATTTATATTTCAGCTTAATTCAGCAAACAATGCCTCCACTGATCTTCCGGCATCATCAACTTATTGTGGCTGGCAGTAAGTTTCTAGGTTGTGACTGGGGCTGCATTTTACATGGAAGAGCCAAAACCAATATTCATGAGTTCATCCGAAAAAATACAGAGGTGAAAACTTGGATAGTGTTGGCATCCAGCACCAGATTAATTCAGGGCAGACTGTGTAGAGCTCATGGCTTGCTCCACCAAAGGAGGAACCGAACTCTTTCAGTAACAGTTCCGCAGGCTCAAAACAGCAGGTGCCCCTCAACTTCAGTCACCCATGCAAGGTCTTTGCTTGGTGTCACAGCAAACCCTGGATGGGGATACCTGGAAAGGACGCTTGTTTGGAGAGCTGTTAGAATGAGTCACACCAAAGGCTGTAATAGTGATGCACCTGTTGTCTTTGTGACCAAGACTCCAGCAGGTGGCAAGAAAAGTCACAAGAAGCAAGCCGCTGAGCCAAAGTCCCCGGTGATTGCAAGGCCTCGGACCAAAAAGCCAACAAGGTTGGGAGTTCAAGATAGAAAGGTTTGTTGAATTGAATTGGTAACAGGAGTGTTCATTTCTGCTTGACTGAATGAGGACTTTGTCATTAAGGTATTGCATTATTTTGTACATTTTTATTTTGAACAATGAAGAAAAGTTTCGCAGAGCTCGTCACATACGTGTTTACAGAGCCTCAGCAGCTGGAAGATGTACTTGATGATGACAATTACAAAAGTGGCCTGCACAAGCTTGTTCTGATTCCCTATGCAAAATTCTGTTTGTTATATCTTAGCCTGTATGTATCAGTTGAGAACGTTTGTTACTCCTTATGGTGGGGATTTTCCCTTCAAAAGAAATAAAAGCAACTTTTTCAGTGCTCCCGATAACCTTGAAAATAATATTTGTGTACATAAATGCAAAGTTTGAGATAGAAAAAACCAGATACAAATTGTATCATCTGTAACAAATTATTTTAATTTCAAGGAGCTGAGTTTCATTGCCAAATGCAGGTATTTCTTCATTGTTTGTTTTTTTTCTAGGATTTCCAGGGCTCCTGGCTGTGCACTGCCTTCTCAACTGCTGAGGAATATCACTTAGAGCATCTCGGTCTGGACCTACAGTCCCAGGGATCCTTCCTGCCGAGAGCAATGCCTCAAGGTCAGGCCAAGACTCAAAATGATCGATAGGAGGTACCCTATCTGACATGTCTGAGAGCATTGATTCATCATGTAGACAATGTTCTAAGATTAATTTGGGTACCTGTCAAGAAGTGGTCCCAAGTTGACAAAATAAGTCGCCTATCCATGGATGAGTTTTTATTGTATGTCGTGGTCTGTATACATTAAGGGTAGAGAGTGTCCATTTACGTATAAATGTACATTAGTGAAACCACTGCTGTACAGAGAAAAATAAAATGAAAAGGCACCAAGTCAAGTTTGTACATGCTGTACACTACAGCGTGCATCAAGTCACGCCTGGGTTCATTTTGCTTTGGCCGTATGTTTAAACATCTTTAAGTCGCAACATTATTCTGTCAGCTATTTACAGGACAGACAGGCTTCGGATTTTGTGCTTATGGAATGAATTAAAAATGACAACCAATTATGTGAAAATACAGCTGAAAGAAAGGACAAGCAATGTTTGTCCTTTTACTTTTGAGTATTTTGTACCTGGGACTGGACTGGACCAAGGGAAGCTTGAAACCTTTTTGTTTGAAACTTACATTTTGGACTGAAATAAGTTTATTGCACCGGAATTGCGGCATGCATAGACTGCTAGTGCATCTAATGAATGCACACGCCAAACATTTCAGCTCCCCATACTATACACCCTGCGACCACAAACCAGTCTACTCGGATACATAGTACCTGTATGTGCGTGCATGTACCTACATGTAAGTGTAAGCTACCTTGCAGTTTAACTTGGGCTTATGCTGTGTACATGGTAAGACTAACGGGCACAAATCATAGTTGCCATCAACGATAAGAATTAGACATTTGGTCGCATATCGGCATTTTTAGGTGCATTCAACTATTTTGATGCAGTGCATCCTTGGCGGTCAGCCACACTGATTTGCCATTCAGCTTCATGATCCTCTAAGATCCTCCCAAACTGTCCAGGGAATTTTGGAGGATTGAGGAAGGTTAGGGTCAACACTCCAGAATTGTTCAAGAGTTGGAGGATTTGGGGACTGTTACGTCAAGGTTAATGTATTCTCTTTACTCAGATGCGCAGGATGTTCTGTTGATGGAGGTTATTTCCTCGGATGTAGAAAGCAAGACTGAACCATCAGAAATTTTTTTCTTCCGTGAAGGGTCTGTTGTCTTCTGGAATGTGGCTGATGCAACAGTGGGTATCACTGTAAAGTCAAAGCTCGTTAATAAGAGCACTGTTGATACAAGATTCTGCTTATAACGAGGACATTTTAAGGTCCCAATCCTTTGTTTTTCATTGTTTTCATTCCTGATAATGCAAGGTTCCTGTTATAACAAGGGAAGAAGTCTGACAGACCTCTTATTAATGAGGTTTGACTGTAGTCATGTAACAGAAATTACCTGTTCCAAGAAAACCCATCAAGCCTGTGTTCACTTGGTGGGGAGATTGAAGAGTCATGGGGTCTTGCTGTTTTGTAACTGCCAGTGTCCTTGTTTCAAATTCAACTTGATGTTTGTTTATTTTCCAACTATTTTCCATCAGCTCTTTAAGGCTTTCGCTTCATATTTTCCATCAGCCCTTTAAGGTTTTCCCTTCATGTTGAAAAGATGCTTTGCATTCTAGCTAATGCAAATTTATGCAAACTTTGACATCATGAAAACATTTGCAGCCAAATTCTTTAAGTTCTAAATATATTCATGTGCCTGAAATGTAACTTTGCAATGTGAATACATGCTGTGATATCAAGAAATTTCACCCACAAGCTGGCACAGTGGCACTTTCCTTGCCGTCAACTCCTGCAACAGAAAGTTGAAATCCTGTCTAGGTCAGCATGGGAATAAGGTTTTCAATTCCCACCTGATTCCATGGCTCTTACCTTGAATGTTAACCCCTGGTCTTTCCTCCCACCTGAAATACAATTTAGTGATTTTTTGTTTAATGTCACTTGTAATCATCCTGTAATTGTTGCTTCCACTATCAAATGAACACAAAATCGAACAAAATAGAAATTAGATAAATTTGCATGCATTTTTGCATAAATGTCTTGAGTATGAAACGGCCATATGACGTATTCAGTAACCCCCATGAACAGAATCTTTGCTACATTGTAATCCCATTATTCAGTTTGGTTTCTGAACTGGTTACCCTTTTTTAAGCTTTTAGTTTGACTCTTTAACTTTGCCTTTTTGTAGCTGAAGAAGGTGCTACGGATTGTCAGCAAGCATGAGTTTCAGCCCTATGAGGTTGCCATGGTTGCGTGGGAGAATGAGCACATCAACTATTCCTATGGCAGGTCTGCACATGTCTTTGCATGTTCTCTCAAGAATTCTTTAAAGTTGTGGTATTGTTGGTTCAGTTTGGAGTTTCAGAACTTGAAATAATATTACTTAGGTTTTTTAAAGAGGCTAGGCTTTACGTTAAACTTGGCCATAATTGTTTCCTCTTGCCGTAAGAAGAAAGCTTGTACATTTATATCGCAAGAAAAAACCACAGATTACATGTTAGACACTGAAATATTTCTGCTTCCCTTCAATCAATTTTCGTGTTGTTTATTATCTTTGTACTTTTAGTTCGGTTTTTTTTTTTTCAAATTGTTTCAGTCAGGATACCAAACTGACTGATGATACTATTATTCTGGATGAGCGTGCTGATACAGAAACAACGATGCTTGAAAAATTTGCCTTTTCAAATGCGATGGCACTATCAGGTGAGACTTACATCTTTTGGAGGTAATAAGAAATTGGACCTTTTTTGAAATCTCCCATAAGTCTGTCTATTTCTAAACAAAATAGATGCAAAAGGAATGACCACTTCAGTCCAGTTTGAGATCTGTATGCGTTTTTTGTTTTGATTCCAGTTAAGCTTGGTGTTTGGGAATCTTCTGTTGATAAGTTCACATCATCTCTTGAAAGCATTCCTGAGGTAGGAAGCTGTCAAATTTGTTTACCTGTTTTAGAACCATTCACCTTACATATTAGAATGTCACTTTTGAGCTTTTTGGTTATTCTTTGAAATACATGTACGTGTGCACTATTTTGTCCACAATGTACTTAATCATGTGTACCCTCTTCTCCTTTCAGAGTCTGAAACAGGGCCATCGCTTGAAGATGTCACGTGTTGAGGTGATGCGCAAGACGGGGGAGCTGTTCTCCCTGAGACATCAGATCAACCTCAGCTCTGATCTGCTCATCTCGCCTGACTTCTACTGGGACCGAGACAATCTGGATGAACTGTACAATAAGACGTGCCATTTCTACAGCATCGGAAGAAGGACAAGGGCAAGCCAACTGCAGTTTTCATTGAGAGGATGGTTGTCTTTAGTACAGATTTCTGCAGGCACACATGATTAACGAACCGACCCAAATAAAGTATATTCTTTGAAGATGTTCCCTCTTTGCCTGCTGCTTTGGCTTCAGAAAAAGCAATGACTTATTCCTTAAATAGGACCGTGCTCAGTCTTTGGAGAGGTTACAGATTGGTTTGTTAAGTTATCCAAAAAATGGTGGCAACTCAGTTTACTAAGTGTTCAAAGTGTGCTTAATACAAAAAGATTATTTGGTTAATTCAATCACAGTGTAACCAATTTAAAAGCATTTTGCTCACAAAAAACATTATTTATAGTGTTTGTTCTGGTCACACAGGTCATCAATGAAAAGCTGAACCATTGTTCAGAGCTTGTGGAACTCATGAGAACCCACCTGAGTGAGCGTCACTCACTGAAGCTGGAGTGGATGATCATTCTTCTTATAGGAGTTGAGGTAGGTGAAGCAGGTCTTCATAATTATTGGAAAGAAAGGTAAGCCTTAGCCTTAATACTCATAAAGATTCCTTGAATCATTTCATCTCCCTGGAGAGTATACAACTCCATGCAGCCATTTCAGGCAAATTTACCCATTGTATATCCATGGGAGAGAGACAAATGGGAGTATAGTGACTCGCCCAAGGTCACAACATGTAACCAGCTGCTGCATTTAAGCCCGCACCCAACCAACGCCAACCACTAGGCCACACGCCTAGTGCGTGTGCCTTTGATTTTGTGATATTAATAGACTACCAGGAGGTGCTGTTAGTGTGGTAGCACCACATTTGGGTATATTACACAGGCCGTGTCTGAAACGGGCTTCCAGAGCTACGGCTAGGTCTATTGTCTCCATGCATTTCCAATGGAGCGAAGACCTAGACCTAGCTCTGGACAAGAGATTCGGATGCAGCCACATTAACATGTAGATGTGCGTGCTTATAGGTTAAGTCACAGCATCCCCTGAGCTGAAGAAACATTGAACATGTGCATGCAACCCATGCGTAAGCTAGATACCTGTGCGGTACAGTCGAACCTCATTAATACGAGCAGTGTTAATAGAAGATTCTGCTTATAACAGGGAAATGTTAGGTCCCAGTCCTTTTCTCATTGTTTTCATTCCTGATAATACAAGGTTCCTTTTATAACAAGGTAATTTGCCAAGTCCGAAGGACCTCTCATTAATGGGTTCAACTTTACAGTGTTTATGGCCACTAATACCGCCTACTAGATAAAAAAAGGGCATGTGTGTTATTTTGTCTTCAGGTCATGTTTGAAGTAATTCACTACATCCAGAGATATTATGGGGACAGTGATCAACACAATGCTGTATCATCAACACCTGTTCAGAGTCAAGTTGCATCTGTGGGCGGAAGGTGACATTCTCAACTCACCATCTTTCAAATCCAACTGGGAAGGTCTCTGGGATTTTGATACATTGAGGGAGGTAGAGCCCCTCCACCATTACTTTACAAGGGTTTGGTGCTTCTCAATAGGTCTAGACCGAGCCATGGGCTAGCTGCACAGTGAAAAATGTGGAGGATTTGGGACATTTCTTAAGAAAGGATGCTTTAGGGAGTGTCGGTTGAGTATTAATAAATCATAACTCAAGTAGCCAGAAATATTATGGGCGTGCAGAAAAGAAATCAAGCATTCAAAATGCAAATTACATGTACCTTAATTTTCATCAGTGCATTAATGAACAATTGCACATGTGATTGATGTCTATTTTTTCATCAGACTGTTACAAATGATGCAAAAAAGAGACTGTATGAGAATACAACATGAACTTTATTAACCACAAATATGCAAACGGCAAAATAATATATAGTACATTGTATTACTTAATTTACACCAGTTCCCTATAGTGTGCTGCTAAGTTAATGAAGACTAAAGCAGAAGCATATTCACCTTCGTTGTGATGGATACAGATGGGTACTGCAGTGCTCACTACATGAGGAAGAAGCCTCCAGTTTGAAACAAAGACACACATTCCTGCATTGCAGTTGATACGCTTAAGTACTGGGAAAACATGACTTTGTAATGAAATTTACTACAGAAGCACCAGTCATACCAAACAAAATCCTTGATGTTGACAAATGTTTTGTTGGTAAATTATGAAATATTAACTCTTTTTGAAGAACAGTGAGATCCAACATTCTGTCAATGTTGACATCAACTGTAAAATTGAGTTACTGGTGACAATGGTTGCCTTTCTAAGAGTGTGGGATAAATGCACATACAGATCCTAGTCAAAAGCACTGTTAGAATACTGGGTTTATTCTGTCAATTTCATATGCAATAAAATACCGTATCCTCCTACTCCATGCCAAAGCTCAATTAAAATTTTTGCTAATTCTGTCATTTACACCATACATGGAATTTACTTTTAAATTAAAGTCATCCAACCCCAGAAACTCAAATGTGCAAGGAAGAGAAAAGTCGTCTTACAAGATGGGAAGCTTTTTACAGCTGGACGGATATTAATAGGGATGGATAAAGATGTCACTTCCCCTCATGGTGCTTTGTATTTCATGTTCAACTATTCTGAATAAAAACCTGTTTACATGTACATGTACTTGGATGGACCATATGGGGAATGACAATTAAATTACTGGTACATACACTTTTATTTGTGCTTTTGCAATTTTAAAGACAAAAACCTTTCAGTGCTGCACAGAGGTGCAACTTTTATGTTGTGTGTCAGGTACTCCCACTTTTACCCAAAATGATCGTAGCCAGTTGCGCAGCCCTCAGAATTTCATGATATTGATACTCTGCCGCAGCCCCATGCACTTGACATTGTCAATGTAGACGGACTTGGACTTGATGTCAATGTCTTCCTCCAACGTCTGCTGCTGGCGGATCAGCCCCTTCAGCTGGTCCTCGGCCTCGTCCAGTGTGGCCTGGAGCTTGGCCACACTCTGGCTGATCTCAGCTGTCTCGTTGATGAGGCGATACTGGACAGGGTCCCGGCAGAGCTCCACGTTGGGACGGTTGGTGCGGGTGTCCAGTCGCGTCTGAGACAGCTTCATGGGGCCCATCTTGTCCTCCACGGCTTTGGTCAGGCTCTGAATGTTCTTCTCCATCTCTTGGATTTGTCCAACGACCTGAACAAAAAAAAACCGGAGATGAAATGGAATGTTACAGCTGCTAAATGTGCAAGGAAAACATTTTATTGAAATTTACATCAACTAAGAGAATTTTATAAACCCTAACCTAACCGCATACAGTGCACCCATTGAGCAGTAACTGCTACCACAAATGGCTGTGCACAGTGGCAAAAGTTCAACACATTTTCCCTTCACAGACTTGTGTGACTTTGTGTGTGTATACAACACATACGAGGGGATGTGATCACGATTAACATGATCACGATTAACAGCCGGAGGTGAGTCGAGGCGTGCGAGATGTTTTAATCTGTCAGCTGTGCCTGTGTTTAAAAAACCTGCAGATTAGCACAAAGTGATTACGCACCACAATGTAAAAAAAGAGTTGAGTGCTCACCTTGGCCAGATGTGTCTCCAGTTCGCTCTTTGTGTCTTGTGTTTCCCTGATGCGTTTCTTGAAGGCCAGGTTGGTGTCGCTGACTTGCTTCTTCATGTCGTCTTCTGTGGTTTCCAGCAGACTGTCGATGACAGCCCGCAGGTCCACGGCATTCTTGCGGTCACGCTCTGTCTTCAGAATGTTCTCATTGGTGAATTTCTGCCAGTCTTCTGGGGTGACAGAGCTATGAAAGAAAATGTTCCAAATAGCAGTGGTGGTCACACTTAAAGCAAAGTGATAGTAATTCTGATTCAGCATTAGGCTTTTAAGAAGTTGTGAAACTGAATTTATGTTTATTCGTTATCAAATTCTTTACCTGTAAGACAAGACAAAAACAAGGTAAACAGCAAAATGCTAATCATTCCTTTGAATGTAATAAGGCTTTCTTGCGTTAAATTCCTTATTTGTGTAAAATTCTCAGATGAAATTTGGTCAGGATAACAAGTACACTGCCTGTATAAATGACAAGAAAACTGCACTTACAGTTTCTTACTGCCATACAAAGAAAATCTTATAACGGTGGATCAAAGATGCTACGTACTTGGTTTCAATTTTGGCAGCGCCGGATTTGAAGGTGAGGTGTGGGTTATCATCCCTGAGTTCTCTGCAGTCCTGATCAATGTCCAGGGCAGCAAACTTGTCTGTCAGGTCTTTCTCCAAGGTGTAACGCCGTGACCGCATGATGCGGATCTGCTCCGTGGTCTGGTCCAGGGTGCGCTGAAGCAAGGCCATGACACCTTCGATGGTCTCGCGCTCTTTAAGGAGGTTCTTCTCGACATCATCATGGACAAGGTCAATGGCTTCGCGACCCTCTCTGATAAACGTAATGGGTGTGGAATTAAAAAATACAAGTCAGATACATGCAACTGACCAGCACACAAGTATGCTACATACAGGTACATTTCCAACACATCAAAAGTCCCACACAACACTGAAAAGGGGTTATACAGTAATCAAGAAAGTTAAGCATGGATCTCTTTAAAGTTCGTTTCACTTTATACATGGTCATGTATGTGAAGTGTAGCTTGACAGAAGAGGTCTCATTTATCAAATTTAACTGATAGGTGTGACATTTTTCCCAGTACTGGATATTCATAATACCCCAGTCTCTGTATGCAACAACGTGCAACTTGACCGTGTTCATGTATTAACATTTAAAAATGCCCGCTGAGAAGTGATAAATGCACTCTGCGTTTAAATGATTCTGATTGGTCAACAGTCTGTGTGCACATGGCTCATCAGAGGCAGCAAAGTCCATATAAGGAGGTTCTATTGGACAACTTGCGCAAGGAATATACTAAGAAATGGATGGGGTGTTCAGGAAAATCTAAATAAAATTCTAGAACAAAATTGCTGGAAATCCATCATATATTGACTTCTTTTGACTCTCTGACTAAAAAAAAATAAATAAATATGTGCTTGGTCGGTCGTGTTTAAGACTGGCCAAGCACATACACTACTCAAAAAAAGGTTAAGGACCACATTTTTGTGTATACGTTTTTTTATATCAGATATAATGCTGTAAATGTGCATTTGATGTTTTGAAACAATTGTTATTTCTGGGAGAACACCATCTAGACAAACAAACAATGAAAGAACTAGACTCATTGCTTGGTATAAATTTTTTAAAAGTGGTCCTTAACTTTTTTTGAGTAGCATATTTATCCCCTTATGAAAGCATATACTCATAAATTTAAGTTCTTGAAATCACAAGGTAATTTATCCTCAAATACTCAATGTTTTTCAAAAAAATTTGAATAAAAATATCTTTATACCCAATGAATAAAACATACGTGTTTTTATGTCTAATGTCATCTAATATTTCAATATTAAACTTTTTTGTAACAAGCTGATCAAGTTAAGTCTTGGGACAGATTTTTCAGGTATAAAGTCTCCACTACTCTGGGAAATATACCTGAACAGTAGGCAATGGTTGACAATGGCTAGTGGTTCTTTGCAGGCTTCAAGAGCATTCTGTAGTCTGGTTTTGTAGGCAAGTAGCGTGTCAATTTCTTTCTTGGCGTCATCAAGTTTTCTGTTTAGTTCATCCTTCCAGAATGTCACATTATGTATTCTTTGTTCTGGAAAAAAGAGAATGAAAACTTGTGATTATAATATAGGGCTGTGCCTTATATATCCAATACATGTATCTGGATATTCGATCAAGTATTAAATATTTGAATATTATTTTCCAGATTCAAATATTTGAATGCAAAAATCATGAAAACGAAGGGAGAAATTTTTTTTGTTTTGAATAAGAAAAATTGCACTGTGGAGGCTTGTTTCAGATTCAAATGAAAAGCAACAGAAACCTTACAATTCAAAAAGTAACTTATTCTGTCAAAAAACTTAAAGGACAGGAAGAAGTATTGTTTGTCTCTAAATCTTGCTAATTCGTGGCTGGAAAACTCAGAGACATGAGAAGCTATTACGTGTATAGTGATTTTAATATACAAGTGTTTGGGTTATTGCAACTGATTTTGTATACGGATTGTTCAACAATCTGCCGGTCGGTTGAACAGAATACATGTATTTGGATATTCTATTTAATTAAACGTCGAATATTCGAATTGTGAATTATTTGAATTGACTCAGCCCTATTATAATGTTCCATGAAATTCATCATTGAAAGCATGCCTTAATTCTGTGTTAAAAACAAGATAATCATTCTTAAAATATTGCCATTGGATTTTGTCTTGCTAAGGATGTTTATTTGTATATTGACGTATCACAAACCCTACCAAAAATTACACTTTTCCAATAAATCCACTTCACAGATGCAACATGCAATGTTTATGTGTTCGAAGAAAATAACCAGGTCAACAAATCAACTTCAGTGGTCCTTATTCATTGGAAATATAGCTGTGCTGACAATAGATATACCAGTAGCTGTTGTCCATTTGGACACAGCCTAGTTTTTGGACAAAAGTTGTGCCCTGCTGTCCAGGTCCACTCATGTATCTATTAATTTAAAGCGGTAATCAGTCTTTATAACGCTAATATTAGTCTTGATTCCTTTACACAACTGTCACAACTGTACATTTCAGTATACTTGGGGATTCAAAAACAGTTGAAGTCTTTCATCCCTTGTTAATTGTACAATATCATGTGAAAATCTGATAAGTGTCTGTCCAATGCAAAATTCAGCATTACACTGACCAAACTTCTTGTTGACGTCCCTCTGTGTTCTCTTGGTCACTTCATCCGTCTCGTCAATGAGCCGCTCACTCTCATCAATGAGGCGTTCTGCACTTGCTCGCTGCTTCTCTGCATTGTTGTAGTTGGTCTTGTTGGAGTAGGCCCACTCTTGGTGGGTGAACTTGGGAGGTGCACTGATCAGTTTGGCCATTTTTGTAAAGAAAATCAATCCCAATCTGAAAAGAGACATGGGATTTACTTGGGTTACCACATACATGTAGGTCTACTGCTTTAACCATTTTGGAGCAGAAGCAATGCTCTGTGGCCAAGTAACAAAAATTTCTCATCAATAAAAAACATAAAACCCTAGAATGTTTGACAACACAATTTGGAGTCGACTCCATTTTCCGGATCCATTTTCAGCACTGCACAATAGGCCTATATGTGATATAAATCATATAGCACAACTTTTCGGCAAGAGCAGAACATGGAATGGAACTTGAATAGAAAAACCCCAAACCTTTTGGTGTTTCCTAATTTTTGTATATAATGTGCTTATTGTTCTTGTTCATAGTATTTTTGGCTTTTTAATTTTTGTCATTGTATTTTTGTTGTGAGGTAGGCCTAATACCAAATAAATCCAATCCAGTCCAAAAACGGGGCAGACGTCGAGTGCGCGCGAAGGAGCACGTTCGGGCCCACGCTACTAGTACTGGTATACCTTGTTCATATCGTCAGATCGTATAAGTTAAACTCAATCCCTGCACTCCTGAAAGAAATCTGCAATTCCGTATTGAATACTGTTTACAAGCATTATTTCTTATTACTTTGAATTTTATAGAGTTAAATGAAACTTAGAAATTCATGTAATCATCAGGCTTACCGGCTGTAAAACGTCTTGTGAGATTTGCGTTCGATACGACGCTGACTCGACTCTGATCCGGAAATGATCCGTTGCTCTCGCGAAAACCACACTATGAAATATACACATGTGCGTACATAGCAACGAGGTGCATTGATTAGATCTACCGAGGTGGAAATTTTCCATTAACAAGTAATCATTGTAGAGTTCGATCTGACAGCCAATCAATATTATGAGACAAAGTATTTCCAGTATCTTTTACTCTATTACTAAGAATTTTCTATGTTATCTTTAGCGAAACAATGCACAATAATGTTGCATTTCTATGGTTTACGTAAAATTCCCATCCCTTACCGAAAATAATGGAACGATCCATTGTTCCCGTTGCCACAATAATTGAAATCTCGTATGCGAACGCGAGTGTGCGATAAATCACGACATTTCTGTGGAACAATATGCATATTCAATAGGTGGGATGGTCTCATATCGGACGGTGTTGACCTTTCACCTAGTCCATTCTCACGGATGTTGTTGTGTGACACGTACGACGAGTACATGTACATGTACAACTGTACATGTATGTGAAGGTGTTTGAGTTCCGTTTTCGTCAGAAACCCGACATAATTTGATTTAATTTAGGCACAAGATTGACTTCGTTGTGCTCACAAGAAGACGTCATTTTACTGATCAACAAAAGTTGGTTTATCACTGGTGAAAAATGAGTACTCGAGGAGCGATTCGAGACTGCACTGGGATCTCCGCAAGTCCAGCGTGTTCTGCAGAGAGCTCCCCGGGTTTATCTCGTCGGTTGAACCCCGCCTTTGGACAAGTACGGCCGCTGGCTTTGGCTGCTGCAGCACCGATCAGAACAGGGGGAAAATCAACTCACCCTGGAAAGGCTATATTGGCAGGTTGTTCACTAATTGTCAGCTTTATTTAAATCATCTATCTTTCATGTCAGTGGTTTAATTGGCCCGTTTTAACAGCGGTCAGACATTGATCCTGAAAAGTGAAAATTACCTAAGAAAATTCTGAAGCATCAACTTAATGGAAAACACTTTTTTCAGACAAACCTCATAGGTTTGTGAACAGGGGCATCAAGTGTTGTCCATACATGGAACTCTGTCCCAAATCAGTGCCTAGAGTATACTGTAAGTGCAAGTTAAAAGGAACCATAAAGTTTATAGGTTCCATTTGCTCCTCTAACATGTCTAAACACCTCATATGGTGATGATAAAGTGCCTCCAGGGAGGGCACCAGGTGACTTTGCAAGGGAAAAAGGGTAAGTATAGGGCAGGATTTGGCTAGTGTATGTTGATACATACTTGTTCGGATGATGTGATCTTGTGGATGTAGGAAATGGAGTGAGGTGCAGATTAGGGTCGAGAGTGGCAGTCTGGTATTGAATTTTGTACAGGAAATATAACTAAAAGCTTTACGTCTTTCTTCCAGATAGGGCCACTAGAGTTCTTTAGTTTAAAATAGTTGTATAGTCACTAGGTTCCTAATTTCCCTACTCTGAATTCCAGTTGGTTATGTGAATGGTGAAATTAAAGAGCTGGCAACTATACAGTCATGGAAGCAGATGACACGTGGGTGCCTGCAACATGTCGTTTCTAGAAGTAACACTAACAGTAGCCAAGTAGTAAAGTTATGAAAAGTCACAATATTGAAACAATTTGACACTTTGGACCTTATTCAATATTTCTTTTACTGTTCTACAATAGCTTCACTTACTGTTGGGAGAACAAATTGATCAGAAACCACCTGACATTTGGAAGAACAATAGTCTCATTATGCCTGAACTAGTGTCCATCCCAACTAGCCTGTAGTTGGAATGGTTCTTACTTTTGTGCTTCAGTTGGGTAACTTACTCTGAGAACTCTGAGTCACTACTCCGCGTTACTCAGAGTTCTCAGTGTGGATAACTTCTATTGGCTGTGAACGGCAAATCTTGGAGAAGATTAAGAAAGGTTCTATTGGAACTTGCCAATTCATGTAGCTGGGCTAGCCCAACTACAGCATTACAGTTGGAACCATGTCATCCTAAGTTTGTAACTGTCATTGAAACTGATGCCATAGTACTGGTAGGGGCCTAACAGTCTCCTGTGAACTTTCTTACTTTCCCTTCTCAAAGCTGCATGTTCCTGAACATAGAAGCAACTGACCAATAGCTTCCCTCTCATGAGCCATTGAGCTTGATTTTCAAAGTTACATTTACATGCACCGGTACTTTTAGCATTGCAAGCCATTTCAGTGCAGTATTCAGTGGTAGATACCCACAATGAAGTACATGTACATGTATGTCAGAGGTCATGTAGGAACAGGGATGCTTGTACACATGTGTGCAAGGTTGGCCACATCAGCATACATGTCGCTGTATGCCACACATGCTAAACATGTTCACAGATGCTTTGTTACATTAAAACCATTTTGGGGGTAAGACTTCCATGTAACAAGGAAGAGAAATGAAACATGCTTGGTAAGGCAGCTGCCCTTGAAGTGAGATTCTCAGAGAGTCATCTTCAGAGCCCCTGTATTTATGACAGGGTACAGTTATGACAGGGTACAGTTATTCAACTGATAAATTTACACTACTCCAAATATTTACCGACAGGCACAAAAGCCACTGAAGAAATTCTCATTGAAGCATTGCAGACCCGAGGGAAAACAGCCCAAACAAGCTTAAAAAGCTATATTTTTTGTTTGTTTTTTGCTTGTATGTTTTTTGCATTGCAAACCTGTGCACAAACCTTCCAACTGTACATGTACATGTGTTGTCTTCCCACCTGCTGATTTCAGGAAATGCACATATACATGTACATACAGGTAGACTACATTAAATGTAAACTAAGTTTTGTCCTTGATAGGTTATTGTGACCAGAAAAAGTGCCCTCCCAGCATCGACAAATTAAGTTGCCGCATATTCAGAACCCATGTTTTATATTTAGAAATCCAAACAAATGTACCGTATCAGTGCCAAGTCTATTTTTTGACTTTCCTGAACTTTAATTTAGGCATAACCTTTGCTCAGGCACTGTTAAAAGATTTGTTTTATCTTTTATTTCAAGCATTTTTTAGCAATTCAGAATGTAAAGCACACATTATTGAAGTTGTTTTTTATGCCAAAACATTCACCTACTTGTACAGTAGTACATGCACATGTAGCTTATGTTTCCAGTGTACAGTATGCAGATGTAATACTTTTTGAAAATCCTCCCCCCACACACACCCTTTTGTGTTCACTCGTGAAAGGCAGTCGGCTTCATATGCTCTAATAAATGAAGTGGAGACATGAGTCAGTCTGTGGACCTTGGATCACTGCTGGAGCATTTACAGCAGTTAAAAATTATGCCAGGCACTCCAACATGATAGATGTGCATGCACCATCTACATGTAGATATTGATCATCATACTAATTCTGGTAACAGGATTTACATGTACCTCCATGGTCATTTGAACTAAGCATATGGGGAACTAGATGGTGGCAAATATTATTCACCTGTATCCCTGTACTGAGATAGTGTACATGGTTACCATCTTTACATACATCATACACAGAGTTAACTATTCTAACTCTCAGCAAAAATGAATAGCCAACTCGAGGCTGTATGTACCGGTACCTCACAACTGTGTCTATTGATTTGTTGAGATCTATATACTAAACATGTATGGCACATATTTTACAGTGGACATGGATGCTGTGTGTCATGTGTGCATCAGAGAGGCACACGAACATGAGAAAAATCTTTTGTACCGGTATTTTATGCATGCACATCACCGTTTTCAAATATCCATGCAGATTTTTGCTTAAATGAAACTATGATTGCTGTTATTATTGGTTTATTAAAAGCAGGAGCATGTACCGGTAGCAAGTGGCTGAATTTCATCAAGTTGTAATTATAACCAAAAAATTGATAAAGTAGACAAGTAAAATAATTAGCTGCAATAAAATTTGAAAAAAGACCGAAATGATTCCAATCAACACTCAACAGTAGAAAAACACTTATTCACAATATCCAAACAGGATTAACAACAAAACAATTTCATGCGCAGTACACTAAAGTTATACATACTGAAAGTCATTTACCTTTCTACGTTGCAACTACCGGTACCAGGGTAAAGAAAAACACTGCAAGTTACTTTAATACCGGTAGCAATATAATTTACAGACAAAAATCAAACTGTGAAGGATAAAATTGTACATGTATTTTTAAGAACCGACTGCAAAAAAATTAATTTCCAGTTTAAAATCTGAGCATCGACGGGTTTCAGTAGATTTTATAACAGTTGAGAGCTCCTTAAATCAACCAGAAAATTGCTTCTTATTTCCCCTCAGCCACAGCCTCCAATCTAATCTGACTCTTACTGCCAGTGGGATGTGGACTCTTCCTGTAATTGAGCCCGCCGTCGTTGCATGTACTTCACATACATTTACCTTGGTGCATTTATCATCCAGAGATATATGTCTACGTACATTACATGCAGCACTTATATGATGTCTGCAGTGTCAATGTTTTTGTGTTGGATTTGAATTGAAATTATGGCTCTGCGGTTCCTTGCAGAGTGATGTCCATGTACTGCGCATGCTGTACATCTGTCTGCAAGAAGTGACATGACTGTGGCAAAGAAAAATATGTAACTAAAAAAAATTAAAAAGCAGCTGGAATTTAAGATCAGATGTGGCACATCATGAACTGCCATGCATGCATGCATGACCGTTCACACAATAGATACATGTACATATGTATACTCCCACCCTCAGGACCACTGCAAAATTTAGAAACAAAATGTACTGGTACCATGCATATTTTCTCATTGAAACAGAAATGGTGGTACTGAAACCGGATAGGAAGAAAACTCAAAGAGTTTGGCTTTCCATAGTTTTCTTTTGCATGTAAATCATAGTACATGTAACTCAGACTACACGTACAAGTGCAATATATGTCCTGAGTCCTTTTGTTTACCCCTTTGTATTTGAGATTGGAGGCTGTACACAACAAATGCTCACCTTAAAGCAGAGTGTGAGTTGTGATAAAGATCAACGTTCCATACAAATCGTATAAGGCCTATTTTTATCTGCTCTTTACACATTTTAGGCTTTCTTTGTGATCTGTTTTAAGTGTACAGATGAAAGAAATGATCAGTGCCCCATTGCAGTGACATGCATTTTAGTTCACACTCCTTCTGAATATTTATGATGGGCGTTGGCTTATATTGGCATGCTGAGTGGTCAGAAATGATTACTAAGCTCACGCCTGAGAGAGTGACAACAAAAGATTTATGATCTATAGTAAAGATTTATGGGTCAACACAGGAAACTAGTATGCACACCCATCTTCTCCAACTTGGTGGGGGGACTTTGCCTGACCACTGTGACTTGTTACATGTCAGCACTGTGTGCAACTCTGTGTTGCAAGAGAAATGCTGTGTCATTCCTCACCAGATAATACATTATGTCTGCAGTGAATGGTATTAAAAGAAAAATTAAAATTTTGTACATATGCAATGTATTATACATGTACATGTGTTATCATGGAGAAATTAATATACCCACATCAGTTTTTGGATGGAAACTACTATGAAAAGAAGTGTTGACCATTGTTATCAGTGGGAAGGAAATTTCATGGTTTATATTGCAAATAAAATGGTTTTGTGCTGGTAAAGAAAATACGTGGTAGAGTGCTGTTGTAAAAAAGAAATGTACAGTACATGTAGATTGTACTGGTTGAATCATCATTTTAAGGGCAGAAGATCTTTGATTCATGGAAGCTAATTTAAAAAAGAATAGTTGGTATTTAAGAAATTGATATTGATCTCCACCAATTAGTTTTCGATGTACATGTAAAGTCAATTTTCGTCAGTCCTATTGTACAGTAGAACGCATGGAAAAAATGCTGCCAGATAAAAACAAAATATTTATGGAAAGAGTTCTGATAATTATAGGAAAAGTAATTCAGACCTCATGAAAATATGTGCCTGACACATACATGTACATTTACATGCACCTGTATGTATGTCAATACCAGTAAAAGCTAAATTCAATCTTTCTTATTCCTATCAGTACATGTACATGTCCTGTAGTTTCTAATCATAGTGACCACATGAAGTTCATTCAGTTTGCCTTCCAAATGGGACTGGTACCGGTATGCTTATTAATGCTTCATTTCAAAGTTTGAGTCAGTTCAGTGCAGCTATAGAGGCTTTGCATGGTAGCCATCTTGCAGGGCAGTTCTTTAGTTCCTCAAGGGAACCTCTTTTGCTCATACCTAGTGGAATAAAAGCATTGACGTGCAAGGTGGCAGCCATGCAAACCCTCTGCTGTCAATTGCCTTGCAGAAGGATATGTCGGACTTTCCTAGAAAATCATGTGTTTTCTTACTCATTTACATGTGATGTAGAGCCATACGCATAGCACTTGACAAACGCATAAAATCAGTGTGCAGATTATATACAAGTCTTGCAAGATACATTGTACCAGTACAATAATCTGAAAAAATAAAAACCTGTTAACCCAATTTCACCTTAAAGTCATTGTGGCAGTCAAAAGAAGAACTGACAATCAGGGCCTTTACTTTCTAAATTATAGATGGCATGTTTATGCTCATGACAGTAAGTCAGCCTCTTTATGATCAAGCATCTTGTCTCTGTGTCATCTCTGTCATGCAGGTGGCATCGCAGGAGGCATTGAGATCTGCATCACATTCCCCACAGAGTATGTCAAGACCCAACTGCAACTAGACGAGCGGTCGGCCAAACCCTTGTACCGCGGTCCCATCCATTGTGTCAAGTACACCGTACAAAATCATGGGTTCTTTGGTCTGTACAGGGGGCTCAGCCCACTGCTGTATGGCTCAATACCAAAGGCTGCCATTAGGTATGCTGTGACATGACACACTTTTTGTTTCACATATGCACAAACCTTGTTCATTCCTTTTTGTATTTGTACACTGGGGGAAGCAGGTAGAACGTTTGTGGTCTGTGCACTGTCACTCAAACTCCGAATAACTGGGGAAGTACGATCCAGACAGTAAGACCAGCCTTTTTGTGGGTCATGGGAGAGAGGGGGAGCTACTGCTGCTCACTGCATAGAGCTTGTTATGTGCACACCCGAATGGATTTTGTGGTGAGAGACCAATAAAGGCCAGATAACCTCAGTGAAATTTTAGCCGCCAGTTGGCATCACAGATCAATGCACTTTGGTTGAAGAAAAAGTGATCACTGATGCGCAGGCTGCACCTTAGAGTATTGAACCATGCGAGGGACAAACTTCTAAAAATGGATACTTCCAGAAAATTAGCTTAGAAAATGTTTTGTCACCACAGCAGCAGTGAGTAAATGGACCACTTCTTGGGAAATATTCCAGGTTTGGTGCTAATGAATTCTTCAAGAACCAATGGAGGAGTCGACACAATGGAGCTCTGAGCAAAACTGGCAGTCTGATGTGTGGTCTTGGGGCTGGGGTGAGCGAAGCCATTCTTGCCGTCACGCCAATGGAGACCATCAAGGTGAAATTCATCAACGACCAGACCTCACCAAAACCAAAGTTCAGAGGATTCTTCCATGGGCTGAGGGAAATTGTCAAAGAACAAGGTACAGTATTCCTTTGCTTTCGTTTTTAATGGAGAGAAGGGATCATCCTTTTGGTAACTGTGAGATTGCATTTTATTGAAAAAATAACCATGAAAATAACACAAAATCTTGCTAAGTTTGGCACAGTTAAGTTTAACAAAAGATGTTTGATGTCATTTGTTTGTCCATTGCATAAAACATTGTGACCAAACTTACTTATGACTGGACTTGAATGTAATGGACTCAAACTGTTCACTGAAGTGTCAAATATATCCACCTATACTCTCCACATCAAGACTGACAGCCATTTCATTGTCAACAAGTCAGTCATTCATCATCTTGATCTCCCCCTCCCCTTAATCTTGTTCCAGGTCTACGCGGTACCTACCAGGGCCTTACAGCCACCATTATGAAGCAAGGCAGTAACCAGGCCATCCGTTTCTTTGTCATGGACTCGCTGCGTGAATGGTACCGCGGCGGGGACCCCAACAAGTACATCAACCCCTTCATTACGGCATTGTTTGGTGGTTTGGCAGGAGCGGCCAGCGTGTTCGGGAACACGCCACTGGATGTTGTCAAGACGAGGATGCAGGTATGGATAGCATACAATGCTATGCTGTTTTCAGTCAGGTTAGAAACATTATTTCTGACTGAGAGCTCTCTTTCAAGAGCAAATACAAAAAATTCTTTTTTTCCGGATCAACCCCCTTCCTTCCATCGAGTGCAATCTGAGAAGGAAAAAAATTGTGATTTCTGTACTTGGTCTTATGATCATTTTATTTCTTTTCTAAACGCATGCAGTGCTATGCTCATTAAAATGATTTTCAAAATGGATGGCCCAAAGCTGTGTCAACTGCTGAACATTTGTCTGTCAAAGCTGAACTTTGGCTTGTAGATTACTTGGTATATTTTACTAATATACCGTCTGCGCTACTGAACTGCCCAATGACCTGGTTTCAACATATGTGTGTGAGCATGGCATTTAAAAACAGAATGTATGGGCATTGATCGTGGCAGTAATTTATGCCTAATGAGTTGCAGCATCTGCACTTAATTCACAAAAGAGATTTGCAGTTGACATAGCCTGTAAATAGTGTGGTTAGTAGCAGAAAATCAGCACCTTGTACGGATTCTTTTGAACAGTCGGAAAATCTTAACCTTTTTTTGTTAGTTAAAATTTGTGTAGAATTTGCCAAGACAAAAATTTTATGAGATTTGCTTTCTTCTTTTTTAAGGGTCTTGAGGCACACAAGTACAAGAACACTTGGGACTGTGCAGTCAAGATATGGAAATATGAAGGACCCAAGGCGTAAGTATTCCAAGTGGTTGTCAGTTCTCAGTAATAAAAGCAACTCTGTAGAAAGCCACCTTTTGGCTCCAACTAGTGATCACCACACTCGCGTTTTTGCTGGGATGACCTTACTCTTCAAGCCTGCTTAGCCAAAAGTCTCACATGCCACTTTGCTCAGCAAGTTGCACCCTGTTTACAGCAGCTTGGAACCAAATTTCTGCCTCGCGAGACCATGAGGAAAATATCTAACTTGTCATTTTCCTCATAGTCTCACAAGGCAGAAATTCAGTTCCACGTCGCCGCAAATGAGAAGCAACTTGCTGAACAAAGTGGCAGGCGAGACTTTTTGCTCAGCAGATTGCCTTCATGAGCGGCGAGCTTTAGGTTTGCACTGCTTTTGTCTGTTGGGTTTGTGAAGGAACTTTAGAGAATGCTCTTTGGCTGTTTAACCGTAGCCCTAGTGAGGATTAGTGTCAATCACATAAAACTTTGTTGGGCTTGACAATTGTGACAATAAGCCAGGTCGGAGTTTCGGACGCACGAGGAATTGTGGAATAGAAATTGGATAAACAAACCCACGCGGCATAGCCAGCGGTATGGTATAGCATAGACCTGGCGTACGAATGAGTGAGGTTTAATTTGTTTTGAGCTTTCTGCAGTTACATGACTTTATAAAAGAGATATTTAGGGGATTCTTTATTCACCTTTCATATATCCCAAAACTGCCCTGGCACACCGTAGAACATCTATTACTTTTGAAAAAACCCAAACCAGAATGGCAAGTTGAAAAAACTACTAGGTGTGAACATGTGCATTGCTACGGAGAGGAATGGTTTATTTATCTAAAAAAAAAGGGTCGTCAAGGCCAGTTAGCGCATGCGCGACCAAAATACCGAATTGGCTTATTTTACATGTACATGTACCATGCTGACCTCATGATGGCCTACTTCAGTGTTAAGTTAAACTAGTTATTCCATTTGTTCCTTCACCCTTGCTGACCCGAGTAGTTCTGGTTCTTCGGATTCCCAGTTCACTGTACCTACATATACCTACCTACCTGTACCTGTAGGGGCCATGTTCCCCCCAAAAGGGAGAATTCTTGTTTCATTTCTAAAAATTAATGGAAGCCTATTTGGGGGGGGTTTCTTTTCTTTGCAGAAACACGTAAAATACTCCCAAAGTAAGCCTCACCCTTTAGGACAAAGATTATATTAATGATATTTCCAGATTTTTGCCCCCCTCCCTAAATAATTTACATTCAGGATTTACCCTTGCTTGTGCACTCATATTTGTTTTCGGGTTAGATGTTATGGGGATCAACCAAAAATATGTACAGTAGGGGACAAATCTGTCCCAGCAATGTGGGTGCGACTTTCCTAACAAAAGAAATTGTCCCCATTATGTGGGGAAGGCCTGCCCACAGTCTTATCCTGTGTAGTATACATTTACAGCGTCTGCTAGATGTGCGTTCAGAGTTTGTTGCTGTGGCTAGATATGCAAGCCACTGGCTTGTGGCTGCAGCAACTTGTATAGAATACATGTAGTAGTGTTTTAGTCACGGCCATAGCCAGTTGATTTGGACAGTGCCCTTCCCCCTACCCTGAGCTTACTCAATAACAAACCAATGGAGATTTTCCTTTTTTCTTCACATTTCATGTTTGCTCACATTTTTCGTTGCAGCTTTTACAAAGGCACTGTTCCCAGGCTGTCCCGAGTGTGTTTGGACGTCGCCCTGGTCTTTGTCATCTATGATGAGATTGTGAAGGTTCTGAACAAAGCCTGGCCCACAAACTGATCCTTATATATTTAATGGTCTCTGCAGTGTCATTCTGTTTGGCCGTCAAATCGTCAAAATTATTTCTCCACACAATACCAGCAGACAGGAATTCCATCTTGGACTTCAGTGTGCTGGTTCTGTATATCAAAAAAGCAAGGTTATATGAGAACAAGGAAAGCTTGCAAGACATTAGGGCAACCCCACCATGCATTTTACTTTCCCTAGTGACCTTGAACATGCTGCATTTTAGACATGTTCTGTTGGAATACCGAGCCGGCTCATTTGGGCTACAGATGATTTCCTTTAAAAGCAGCATTCAGCTAAATGTGACCTGCTCTTTGAACATTATCCTGAAATGCTGTTGTGGTCAAGACCATCACCAGAGTGGACAGTGGTAAAGGAATGCTTTCGTCATGGTTCATAGTTGACTTGAATTCAGACGGGAGATCTTGTGATGGTCTTGAAAGGTCTTTTGCTCATCTTAAAGAGGTCTCCACTGCAACACTGCCCTTACTGTTGCTAGCTCTTTGTAATTAGCAAATCAAGCTTGTAAGTCAGATTATTTATGATTAGTTTTTGCTGTTCTAATTCATGGGAACATCCCTAGCTTTGACAAGTCAGACTTATTGGAGTTGTGATATCCATGCCACTTCCAGAATTTCCTTTTTTTCATATTTTTGAACAAGACACTAGGCCAGAAAAAGTTTAAGTTTGAGACATTCCAGACACAGTTGGTGCTTTTTCAGTGAATCAGCTCACGCATGTGGCTTTGTATCAAATAAACCATATCTACAGAGCAGGTGGCATGTACATGTGGTCTCGTGATCAGGAAGAAAATTATGGTTAGGATCAATCAGTAACCACTTTTCAACCTCTAGCCAATTTTGCGTGGTAACGTATGCACAAAATGTGTCCTGGGTACCAGGCAGGACCAACCAGCGGCTGATCAGTGGTTACTAATTGGACCTGACCAGATGTGAATTCCAGTTATTGTGCAATTGGAGTAGCGCCCTCTGTTGTTGTAGGTTTATAGCAAGTGTTCAGTGTCTGTAGAGATAATTGATTGGAACAACCACTGCTGCTGATTTGCAGAGCAAGCCCATCTGGACTTTGTACAAACGTGATGTTAATTCCCTCAAGCATGCATTTTCATGTTTGGTTCTGTTGTGGTTAAAGATTCACCAATGCAGAGCTTGACTGTTTACTACATTCACATAGTGTCCACTGCCTGGTGTGTTTTGTGTGTGTGAAAATGAAAGAGAAATTACTTCACCAACAGGAAGATGCAGTAGATCATGTGAGGTTGGGAATACATGTACTTTCGGAGTTGGAGATCAACCAATTCCAGTATACCAAAGCACTGTAATCTGATCAACGAATTGTATGCTCTTACTCAGTACTGGGATCCTGTAGAAATGTGAATTAGGCCATGTCTGTAACAGGCTTCCAGAGCTACGGCTAGGTCTATTGTCTGCGGGTCTCTGTATACTTCCAATGGAGTAAAGACCTAGACCTAGCTCTAGACAAGAGATTCAGATTCAGCCTCAGAGTGTATATTAGACCCCCCCAAAAAATGAATGAATTTGCATTATCTTCTTCTTGCAGTTTGGTGAAGATTTAGAAAAAACACTTCTTGGTCTTCCAAATTCGAAATGTATTTTGTAGGGTTAGGTGGGTGGAGTGGTTGAAATGAACATTTTTATTATATGAAATTAAATTTCAAATTTTCAGTTTGAGTGTCAAAACCCTTAAACACATACAATTCAGAATGCATTGTGGTAGATGAACTCCTGTTTGTTGTTGGAAAAAATATTTGTAATGAGTTAATGTGATATTTTTAAGAATGCTTATTGTTCAGAATGAAAAGATGTTATGAAAGTAATTGTTAGAGATGTACATAAACTGAATTGCTACACACCAGTGACTGTTGAGGAGTCTAATTTGAGAGTGCGAGTTTGAGGAGCCAGTTCTGCAGTACTAGGATTTGTGCTAACCATGATTTCTCCTGCATAACAGCAGCTAATCCAGCCATTCACACACCAAATGACTATCCCATTGTGGGAGCTGCCATTTTTATTTTTGGGGGGTGGCGCTATTGCCCTGCAATAAATTTTACAATTACGAAACTGCTGGGCCACTGTTACAAATTCTGTGTCCAAAGTTAAATGCTAATGAGCTAGATACAGACACACACAACAAATCCCTCAAAAGTAAGAGAGGATCTATCAAAGCTGATCTATTTAAACTGAGCACGCCCATGTGATGACCACTCCATACATTAATTAGTGGTGCATACTCTGTAACATACATGCAAAAATGTGTACGTTTACTTCCATGCAATGCATAAGCCCATTGTTTTTGAGCAAAAGCGTCATGTGTTGTTCAGGACTCTCATAGTGAAATAAATGAAATTGGGCCCAGGAAAGTGTGTAAACAGTTAAATGCAATACACATGGGTGGTCATTTCACTGTTGAGTACAGTTTGCTTGAATTCCAAGAGATTTTCTTTTTAACCTTTGAAATATTTGAAATGTTATTAACAGTCGGTCATAGATTCCTCTGAAATGCTGCATGGCATTGAAGTTGAACAGATAAAAACAGATTTATTATTTCTTTGTTAGAATTAATAATCGTAAATACTGTATAATGTACTTTTTGCGCACAAAATATTAGGAATGTAATTTTAGTATTCAACTCAATAATTATTCTTTACCTCAAAGTTAAAACCAGATTTTCTTAAATCAAATTTATTATTTGGACTGAAATTCAATATGTTGCATTACTTGAATTACATGTACATGTACATGAATGTACACTTGTAGGCTAATCAATATGACTTAAACATAACTACCGGTACTTGTAAGCAGTTTATTGGTTGTGCTAACAATTGGCTGAAACAAGTAGTTCAGTGTTCTTTACAGAAGTGAAATCCCAGCAATAAATTTCATTTTGACATGAATGCACAAATTATATTTTGTTTTACATGTATGTCGTCAATCTACACACCTGTTCTGATTTTTTTATTTACCGGTATATGAAGTCCTTTGTTTTGTCATATTTATTTTTATTTTTCAGTCGTTAGAGGCAGTACCAAGAGAACATACTAGAGAGGAAGAAAAACTTTCATGTACATGTAAACCTTGTACACAGCTGTGGAGTTTTAGAAAGCATTAATCCTAACATTCCTCAATCCTTCAACAGCTGTCCATCTCCTTAAAAATCACTCAGATACAAAGAGTCCAGACAATTTGTTTGATGAAAAATCATAAGTAGAAATTTTTATTGAAACATGAAAAATATTTAGGATCTGAATCTCTCATTTCGTTTATTCATAAAGCATTGAAATTTTAAAGTTTTAAAGTACAAGTTTTATAATTAAGATATATTAAGATGAGATATCAAGTGGATCGACACAATGTAACTATTCCAGAACTGGTAAAAGACACATATTCATTACTTTTCTTTGAATAAAGTATTCATTCTCTGAACTTCAAGCATGCATTTGTGAAAAAGGAGCAAGGCTTAAGTAACTAAAGATTTCAAACCAAGGGGGTAAACATGATACCACATTTTCCCCCCAAAAGCTACATCTGTATTACCCAAGAGTCTTAAGTCCAGTTCATACTTCAGAGGAACGCAAAGGCTTAGGAAACACAACACTGCAAAACATTTGCAATGAAATTTGCTTGAGCTGAAATGACTTCAACTTTTACAACTTCACAAAAAGAACATTTCATCTGACCTCACAATGTAGTGGTTTTATCCCTTTGAGCCAATAACTAACCTGCCTTTAAGGATACACACATCCAACCTTTCTCACATTCCCCTCAAACTTGACAGGATGTTACAAACTTGGATTTTGGTTTCTTTTCATACCAAATACGAACCTACTCTGAAACTTCCCAAATCTAGTCAGTGTCTTTGTTCAATTTAGAATTAATAGGCACTGTTATGTAACCTTTGTTCCTAAGACCCCATAAGGACCATTCTGACTGGAGTCAGTAATTTATACACGCACATTACCAGCAAATTATGCAGAAAAGTACTCAACTTACAAATTTTAGTCACAAATACCTAAGTTGTACATATAGGAACTTTTCAACAGGAATGATTGATCAAAATGTATGAACTAGTATTTCAACTTTTTTCAAAATTATTGCAGCTCAGCAGTTTATTCAATATATTTTGATACATTCAGAATTTCTTTTAATGTACACGTATACTTAATAGGCACACAAGCATATTCAAACAATTCAATCTATATACAGATAACATCAATGCGGTTTCGACCTGAGCTTGTTACTCATATTGCAATTGTACAAGCCATACATGTATGATCATATATTCAGATTTATTTTCTTTAAAAGTATTGAATTTAAAACGTCAGTCTCTTCTCCACGATCAATACCTGCGCTCCCCCAATATTCAAAGTAAATGGTGTAGGTTTGCAAATTGTCGGTTACCATGGCAATGCCATGAATGATTGATGGACTTTTTTCCCCAGACCCTCACTTAAGTAAGCCTTTAGTCAACAGTCACGGGATCCAAGCTCTGTCTATGAATGGAGTGCACCCCAGTCACATACATGTATTGGCAAGAAGTACCCAACCAGGACGGAGTTCAGTAGGGGGCTAATTTTATGAAGTACGAGTACATGTACGTGTATATACTGTGCATGTACATGTACATGTACGTACAGTACACTATCACAACTTTGTTCAGAGGAGCACAACAAAAATATGAAATATTACACTTGAAAAATCAGTTACTGCAGCCCAAGTGCCCTTTAATTACATGTGAATGTACACTGTACATACCGTACAATGCACATGAATCAGTACTACTTACATGTACACAAACATGTACATGTAAGTACAAGCACATGTACTTCCAAACATTACATTATCCAAGTGCATGTATACTCAGGGTGTGCATCAAAAAGTGCATGTTACACATTCATGTACATGTACATACATGTACATACATGTACATGTATACTGTGTAGTACATAGCGGGTAATTACCGAGCATCTCCATACGTACCAAGTACATGTAGGTGTCACACTCTTGAGTTAATGCTGTGAAGATTGGTAGATCTAGCCTGCAATGTACCAGTACATGTATGGGGCCACACTGTCGCCTACCAGGTACAATGTACATGAACATATATACAATAATCTTAGCAATCCCAGGAATGCATCCCCAGGTACTGTATCTTTAAAGACGTTCTGTATCTCAGAGAGCAATTTCACATGCTGTCTTTTTTTCTTTCTTTTTTTAAGACGTACATCCAGCTCTTTTTTTTTAAAGCTGTAACCAGCTTGTTTTAAACAAAGCATCATTTAGCATAACTTGAACAATTGGGCAATTAAAATTTATGGGCAGTGTGAGCTGTGAAACTATCACCTACTTTCCAAGTTGGTCGGGTTTATGTTTAGCAGTAGGATGATGGCAGTTTTGGTAAATTCCTGTTTGAAAAAAGAAACAGTTCTGAAGAGCAGGGTCACATTTTGTCTACTCTACATATAAATGGCATACATTTTACATTGCAATCACAGCAAGCAGCAGACGCCAAAAGTTCAATGTTAATGCAATAAATGGTCACATAATATTAAGTGTAATTCCATATTCTCTATGGTCCAACAAATGCTAACGGTACATGTACCGGTACATGTATGTGTGTGTGTGTGTGTACATACACATGTGTCTGTAAGTTCATGTACATGTACACGTACTCAGACCTACATGTATAGTATATGTTCCAAACATATGAAACAACTACTGTCAAGATCGCCTCCAAACTTGTTGAAAATGCAAGTGATTCTCACTCGTAGTAGAACATAAGAAAAACAATTCACTCAAGATTATTTAGGATTCTTTTCTGTAAAAGCACACCAGCAGTGAGACAAGGTGTAATGAAAATGTAAAACAACGCTGCAATAAGAAAAAAATAATACGCTCATTTTGCAATAGTGCGCCACCAAGAGTTTGCAACGCGTTGGCCAATCACAATGCACGAAATTTGTCGACCCAATGCGCGTTTGGAAAGGGTCAACAACTTTCGCGCGTTATGATTGGCCAACGTGTTGCAAACTCTTGGTGACGCACTATTGTGAATCGCCCGTATTGACACTTCATTTGTTTACAAGTACAAGTACTGTACATGTACAATTAACTCATTTCAATATGACTTTGTAATTAAAATTTACAAACATGGTAAGACCTATAGAAATATACACTTTCAACAGCTGCAGAAAATTCAAAATTCTAACGTTTCATGTCTATAATTTTTACTTTTGGGGACAAACACATATGTACAGTATTTGATGTACATGTACATGTACTGTACATACACATGTATGCGTATGTGTACACCTATTCAGTCTGCCTTTTGCAAGCATCTGACTTTGCAAGATGTGAACAACAGCAGGTAAAATCTGGTGGGGGGACCTAAAAGTGATTGGAACTTGGCCCCTTTTGACATGTTTGATCTGTTATCAATTGTAAACCAAGTTTTCAATTTTTTTATTGACCGGTTCATGTACACGACATAAGGCTGGATCTCAGCAAAATCCTTGATAATGTACCAAGTACAACATGTGCATGTACATGTACATAATGCACAGGGATTTTCATTCCTATCTTTCTCAGCAATCGTAAGTACTCGTAGTTTTACAATGTTTTATGTGCACTTGTAATTCATAAGTTAACACACCATACATGACAATTATTTATACTGAAACAATTCACATTAGTATTCGTCTCCTTGGTAATTGCATTGTCAATTCCTTCCCTCATCACTTGCGTACATGTGTACATGTCGTGTGCATCTGGCATTGCCCATTTTTATGTGAAGGGTAACCATCACATTAGGAATACAACTTTTAAATTAAACTACTGTACATATACATCTATTGCAACATTTCTTTTATACATGTAAGCCCTGACTTAAGAAAGTACTTCATAACAAAAACATAAGTGCTGCAGAAAAGTCAATCTTAAAAAAGTACCAATTCACTTTTGGACAAATTAAATAAACGGAAGCAAATGGCAGTTTTTATTTAATGGTTTAAGTGAAAGTTTATCCAAATACATGTATAAAGAAATTGAGATTTTACCATGGCCTAAAATGGAAAGAAATACATGTACACAGTGGTAGATGTACCAGTAGCCGTGATAGCAGCGTTAATAATGCTAAAAATAATCCATTGAAAGCTTTCACTGTCACATGTTTATTCCGGTGTTATCCTCATTATACCATGCACTGTACTGCACTAATTTACTTACAGTGGCCTGGACAAACATGACTTCAATGCCAAATTGAAAAGAAAACTACAACCTGGGCTGGGTCTACGGTATTACGTTATAGGGTAAAGTTTTCATTCGGCACGTACAAACATCTCCCATCCAGATCTCTCTCTCTCTCTTTCTTTGGATGGAGTAAAGAAATAGAAGGAGTACAAAAAAGCCTAAAGTGACCCTTGTATTCACAGGTGGAAGGTACCGGTACGGTATGTACCTCAGTTGGTACTGGGACATGGCATTGGTACCTTCAGCCTGTACATATATAAAGTAAATTTTATACAAGTGCATATGTCTGGACATACAGTGTATGTTCATGTACCAGCTGAATGAGCTCATGACAGTATCCACTACACGTTCACTCTGACAGCTGTCTGAGCACATGCTAATTATTAATGCTATTGATCCTCAATTGCTGCTATTGATTGCTACATGTAACTACAGCGTATCCCCTTTGCTGTGCGCAGGTGATTTGTCTCTGAGTGGGTCTCGCAAACTACAAACAGGACAGGTACATATACATGTATGTACATGTACATGTACTTCAGGTGTACCGTAAATGTACGTGTACGTACATTTACGTACATGTACAGTATGTAATGTCTGAGATCATTTCTCTGCACTTTCTTGTGCAAACCCTTCAATTTATTAGTTGTCACATTAATTGATGAAAATGGGAAATATGGCCTTGTGCTAGCCATCTGACACTCTTAAGTACCTGTAAGTTCTTGGGCTTACTCAGGCTTGGTCCAAGTGACCAACCTGAGCCAGTGAGTTACTGTACATCAGGAAGTACTGCATCTCAAATTACATGCCAAAACATGGTGGCTTAGTAAAACGTTGCGAACAAAAATTCATACATGTACTACTATACAAATTCAGAAAAAGATACATGTACATGTACATGTAATTCTGCATGTCATGAAAATTGAATCAAGTCATCTTACATAGTTCAATTATGGAAGAAAGGCTCAGAATGTGTATTGGACTTTCGTCCATCCTGATTCATTTTGCTAATTTTATCAATGCATCACCTCTTGACCTGGTGGGGCACCTCGAGTGTCCAGATTCATGCCCACTGCCCACCCAAAACTTTGACAACACCACAGTCTGACAGTTAAGCGTGAGGGAAGTAATCAAACACGCTGATAAAAGACACAAAGTTCAAGCTCTAATTCTAGCTACTGTACTATTCATAAGGAGATTGCAAAACATGTAAGTTAACATGGATATCAGGCTTCATCTACATGTTCATGTAGGTAGCATACATTTTGATTGCAATGTAATGATAACTTGTTCTCATGTACATGTACATTGTACACTCAGGCATTTCCTTCATGATTGTTAATGTGGAAACAAAACTGAAAGGCGGTAAGGGATTGAGCTGAGCTACACATACATGTAACTGTACATGTACATGTTCAGGTCTGCAATTCTCACCCTTTCAAATTATGACCTTGTTATTTTGGGCACAGCAGAAGCAAAGATCGGCACAATAAATTTATCCTTTTGTACCGGTATCATTTCTCTTTCGACAAATGAGCAGATGGCTTTGTCTTCTCTTTTCTGAACAGGATCTCTCATTGATCAGCTTTCTCCTTGAAAGAAACTGAGGAAGAACACGTATGCACAGAGCTGCATGCAAGTGAACTGGGGGCAGACTCCGGGAGTGTGGTTTCTGAATCTCATACATGCTGCAGATGTGTTTACTGAATCAACACCGAGTGAAAAGGCATACGTGTAAATCAGCACATGTCCGCTTGGTAGCAAAAAAGACACTGGGGGTTATACCTTTATCAGATCTTTCCTTTTTTTGTTACATGCAGCATGTCTTTATTACATGTAGCTTTATCCTTGAGAACTAGCTTGAACACCTCCGAGTTTCTTCTGGCCTACGCATACATTGTACATGTACATGTACAATGTAAATGTAGTGACAATAATTAGCTTTTACACTGTAGTAACAGGATAACATAAATTAAGGATGGTGTGATCACTTTCCTGCATTTATTTTTATCCTGAAAAATGTTCTAATAACAATTCCATGATAATCCTGGAACTGCTCCGTTACTGAATGGAAAATTTTTAAGTTTAAAGGACTGAAGCTCTGAGTCAATTTATTTGAAAACATCACACATTTTCTCTCCATTTGCAGTGCACCACTTTATAGCCAACTGTAAAAGTACTAAAAAAAAAATTTAACAGCTGCTTGAAAGAAGTTAAAGTTTTACCTGCATATGCACAGTACAGCTGGATGTACTGGTGCATATAGGCCTGCCTGTACATGTACATGTACATGTATCTTGCTCATGTACATGTGTACATGTGTACAGGTACATGTATGTACTACATTGTACTGTATTTTGTGAGGACTCTGCTGTATCCAACAACACTTGTAAGGTCAAGTAGGGATTATATTCATGTTATTAAGCCACTCTCAGTGGTTTGAAGGTAGCGCTCCAAACGCGCATACAGTGTACATTTAATGTACTAGTACATGCATCAGTGATGCACCCAGGTCTTGGATCAGGGCGGGGGGCCAAGTTGGTTATAAAAATTACGGTCCAAGTTTTCATTTGCAAAACAATTCTCATCCCCCCCAATAAAAAAAAAAATTTAATAAATTTTTAAAAAGTGGTAGAACCATTTCTAAAATAATGCCACTTTCAATTCCTAAAACAAAAACACAACAAATGAACCCCCCAAAATATTTCCAACATGTCTCGGGGAGGGGGTGAGGAGGTGGAAGGTTATCCTGTCCCCCTCCCCTCCCGAGCCACTCCCTCTCCTTTGGATATGCCATTGGTATGCACATAACAGCAAATCAGCTGTCCCAGCGGCCCATTTCAAGAAGTATGGATTAATTGTGATTTTTGGTAGCACCCTCAACTTGAATAAGCTTATAACATAGATCTCTACATTGTAAATACATTATCACAAGGACCTTTATTATGGGTCTAATTTGGAACAGATATCTTCAAGAAGTGCGTGTTGCACTTTAAGTCCTAGAACAGACCTGCAATGGACGAGTACATGTACATGTATGTTAACAATAGAATCTAGAAATAACAAATAAGATTATCAATCACTGTATACACCATCCCCTTACCGGTACAAGAGTGCTGTACATGTAGATGGCAGGAGGCTGCATACACAGTACCAGTATTTCACTTCACACTGTTGCAGGCAATCCACTCAACAATACTTCATTTACTGCTCATAAACAGCTTTTAGACTGAATGTTCACATCAACTCAGAAATGATTCAAATCCGAACACATTAACTTTGCACTCAACAGATTTTATGACTACAACGTACCCCTATACTGTACCTTCAGTATCTTACATGTTTCATCGCTTTGTGGACTTCTGGCGCATGGAGGACCTCATTTTCTTGCTGGTCTTCCTGCTCAAGACTGGAATAATCTCAGGACTCAGGGACATCATGTCCTGCTCACTGAGAGACCTGCGGAACCCAACACTGTCCTCAGCACTCTTCTCCGTGTCATACCGGGTCAGTCCCCAGCTCTCAATGTTGGGCTGGTTGCGCAGGTAGCCCAGCTCACAGATTGCCTTGTACTGGTCGGGGATCTCCATCAGGACATTGAGGGCAAAGGCCGCCTCCGCATACTTGGCCTTGCTGCAGACCTGGTAGAAGTTCACAAACTGGAAGTTATCAAATTTCCGACTGGGAAGGTTGTCGTCGTAGTGTTCCATGGCGTCCCAGGGTCCATCCCCGATGCCGACCACCACGATGCTGATTGGATACTTGGAGGCTTCAATAATAGCTTTGGCATTGCTGTCCGTGTCTTTCAATTGACCATCTGTCAGAATCAAGAGGAGGTGGTAGGTTGGTTTCTCCTTCACCACTTCAATAGCTTTCTTGATTAATGGCTCCAAGCTGGTTGGGCCACTTCTCTGAATGTCTGGACAAACTTGGTTGTAGCACTGTAGGACTTCCACAAAACCGTAGCAGGGCTCCTCATCTGGTTTCAGTGAAAACACGGACACATCCTTGCTGTTGACATCCCCAAAACCGTAAACGGGGATGAGATGGTCAGAGTCAAATCTCTCCAAGGTAGCACCAATGATTGTCAGCGCCCTCTGGTAAGGGTTGAACGTTCTCCCGTTGGATATGTCATGGAGGCATCTGGAAGCAAACACACGCCGACCTTGCCACTCATTGCTGGCACTGAAGTCAATCCCGATGATGATCTCGCTCCGCTCCAGGCCAGCCATCTTGATGGCCTCCACCACCTGCTCAAAGGTATTGAAGCGGTCAACAAACGATGTGAACGTCGGGCACTGGTGGAACGTCAGCCCCAGCTTCTCAAAGATGCTGGTCTGGTTGAACGTGGCCTCTCGTCTCCTGCTGCCCTTGGGTTGCCGCTGCTGGCCCACCGCTGGCTGATACATCTGGTGGAGGGCCAGATAGGCCAAGATGGCTATGACGAATAGCACCAGTGCCATTGCAACCAAACGATGCAGGCATTAAGGCAAGACAGACATTACGTCTTGAGATTAAGAAGCTTCTTTTTACCTGAGGGAATCAAAGAAAATGATTAAATTTGAAAGATCTTTCTTATATCAAATGTTTCAGTGTAAAATTGAGGTCTACATACCGGGTACATGTGTGTAACAACCTGTAGCTCATGTTGAAAACAAATTAAAACACAGAAACAGAACAAACTAAAAGAGACTACTTTCACTTCACTCTTTTTTTACAATGATCCACAATTCAGTATACATGACATTACATCTAACTTACTTTTTTACAATGAAAACCCAATTTTTTTCAACTTCAATATATCATGTAAATACCTTTCCAATGTTGAAAACACATTGATGGATTTCTATTTATTTATGCTGATCCATGTTTGACACCAAGGCACACTTTTCCACTCTGTTAAATGAATTCAAGCTGAGGTGACAAAGCAGACTGCCTCATTTTCACACCTCAATCAAAAGGTTACAAAACAGCAGCAACTTGACTGGGCAACTGTCTACAGTGTACATCATGATTGAATGCACTTTGAGTACTGTTGGCTGCCAATTTTCCTGATTTCCGTCGCCTTTGGCCATGGTCTTTGACAGCAGTACAAATTGCATGTACAATGTATTTCCTCCCGTTAAAGACGAAGGAAGTGAAATGAAAAGTTCTTTTCACTTACAATGACAAATGCGAAATAACATATTGGTTTTCAACCGCAACTTGAACCATATTGAGCAAGTGCTACACGTGCCTCACAGTGTCTATGAACGTACTCATGCATGTACATGTACATTCAAAACTGGATCTAACTCAAGCTGTCAATGTTTATTTGTAATGCTAAACGTAACAGCCAGATCCATGCCGGCAAAGACTCTTCCAATCCCTCGGTGCCCAACAGCATCTCAGCAATAGCTGGCATCATGCAGGAACACTGACAAAAAATACCACTTACTGAATCCAATTCAATTTGTCACAGAAAACCCTGTGGCCGTTTTCTGTGGGTGGCACATGCCTAGCTACTCATACACAGTGTATATGTAACATGCAATGTTGGCAAGGGGGATAGAATAAGACTGTCAGGATATGGTCCACTGTACAGCACCGTACTCACCATGGCCAAGTACGGAATCACTTTCCCCTCAGGTCTACTAGTAGCATTTTCCCCTCCACATCAGAAGTATTGAGCTACATGTACACGTAGCACCGATGCTGCCACATTTAGCACCACTTTTACTGGATAGCTCATATACTGTACATGCCCTTTCTGCCGAGTTTGGGAAATATCGCACACGTGTGCAAAAAGCACATCTCCGGCATCAATGATAATCAATACATATAATGGAGTGTATTTCTCATTTATAACTTGTTCCTTCAGTAAAGTTTCACATATGAGCTTTGAGCCTACAAATTCTCATGCACTCATTAATTATAAATAAATGGGAATTTTACTGAAATAAACTGGCCTTTGCTAAAAATATCGGTAATACGAGTAGTTACAAAATGAGCGAATACACTAAACTGTCAATTGTATTGAAGGACGCAAGTCTTGGAAAGTGACATTTTTGTCATTGGTTTTTCAAAACAGCTGCATGTATGCACAATCTGAAACTTGCCAACTTGGTCACTCTTTTGCATACAGTTGTAACAAGACTGACATAAAGCATTGTCTTAGAAGGTGGAAAGATCCCCTCAGTACAGGGGAAAAGATCCCCTCTGTCCTAAGTACATCTTTCACAGTAACTGAACATGGATTTTATGTACAATGTACATGTACTTCAAGTACACATACATGTACATGTACATGCAGGTCCACAAGCAGACATGTATGCACTTTACACGTCAGTAACTCAGAACAACATGTACATGTAATTAATTCCTACTGACATATACACACTCTTACCATTAACTTCCACCATGTGTTTATTAAACATCCAGCATTCCTGAGCAATGCACACAATGATAAGTACATGTACATGTACATGTATGATTCACAGTACATGTTCCTCCATATTGATGAAGCAAAGTTATACAAAAGCTGATAATCCCAGTAGCGCACAAACATGTTTCACTCCACAAAGTATACGCACTGGGACATATGCTGCTTGGGAGCAAAGGGCAATGCCATTTTGGTACATGTAGATGGAGCCTATCACAGCTTTGTAAATAATTCTCAAATTTGCGCGCCTGTGTGGTTGCATATTAACCTCGCTCAGGTACCTAAAGTGTAATTCATTCAGATAAGTAATTGCCAAGATCATAGACCAAGGCAGACCTCTACAGTACTGTATGCCATGACCAGGGGCGTGGCAAGGGTCTCGTATTTTACAAGCGAGTGTGACAGACTAGACTTTTAATCATAAAAACAAGACAAAACCAACAGTGTTAAGGTTTGATAAAGGTGTACATGTACCAGAAGGTGCCTTTTAACTGATGTTCCATGCCCTTTCATTTCGTCAAAGAAAAAAATGCACTTTTAACAACAGAGACAGGTCTGTTAATAGTATTTTTCCTGGTTTACACATGTACATGTACGTACCGGTCATGGGTACTGGTTCATGTGTAAATGTATGTATGTACAATGTACATTCACCTTTTCAGTGATTGTTTCTGAAGCCCTGGGTACATGCATGCTTTTTAATCAATGATTAACCCTCACTTTTTTTTCTAGATTTGCCCTAATCAACCCAATACCTGTACACGTACCTGTAATAGTACTACTTTTATCTAGTCTCCTCATTAATTAATGTGTTGCCAGCCTCCTACTTTATCAACTGTTTAAGACTGGCCACGAGACAGGCTTTGGACCAGTAACAATTGTCAATTGTCTTAGATATCCGGTACTGGTACCTGTATTTTTGAATACAAGTATGTTAGCTTTTTAACTCCTTTTTAATTCCTGGTAAGCACATGTGCTGTAAAATGTATGGTATCTTCTTGCAATGTTGAACTGGGCCCACCAAAGTGAAATAAATGGAAAATAATTAAATGAACGATGTGAAGTACATGTAACAACATTTTGTACAAGAACCAGTCTATTATTTCACACCATCAGTTGTTTAATTATGGAACTACATAACTAGTACCATATTTATTCCATTAATGATGTGAAATTAATTTTATTTCATTTCACATGCTTCACAAGTAAGAAGCTCACATTCATTATGAAAATGGATCCAATTATTTTGTCCATCTGTGCACAGGGACTGGGAGTCCAAACTACTGCAGCTGAGAAAGACACATGTAAATATACCAGGTACACGTACACATAGCATTTTAAAAATGTAAAAAAGAAAATTCAATATCTACCGGTACATATACACAGGTGAAGTAATTAATGTAGCTGGGACGTGACATTTTATTTCATCATTTTGATTTAATGAAATTCTTTACACTAATTAAACATTTTTATAACATCTACTGCAAGTATCCACTTAAAAGATTTTGTTCCAGCCAAGTACATGTACATGTACCTGTAGTAGGCTGCTCCAAAAGCTGAAAAAAAGTTAATGTTTATCAATATACATGTACATGTAGTTTCAAACATTTATGAGTTTCTCAATCATGCATGCCAGACAAAATTTTGCTTGCGATCATTTAAAGTTTTGACCTACTGGCTGTAGTCAATTAACTTCAGCTTATGTGCCCACCGTCATTCTTCATTGGCCATGCCATTCATTTTCTTCTTATGTAAATTACATTTCCAGAGATTTGTGCGCTGGGTGTATCCGTTCTTGCCATGGTTGAAAAGTAGTGAAACCTGTTCTATTTCTTCAAGCATGTCTACTCACCAAAACAATAGGCACTTTAACACGTCTCATTCAGACATTTTTAGGCACAATCTTTAAGCCCTACCAAGGGAATTTTTTTTTTCATTTTTGAGTTTTTATAATGCAAAAAGTGGCACTAATCTCTTTCAAAAACTAGTTTTATTTCATTTTTGACAGCTTCCTCATGAAGTTTTACAAGCTGACATGAAGGATTTTATTTTCCATGGAGAACAGATTCTCAATAAGAGGTGGGGTTACCCTACATGTAGTTAATCAAGCTTGAAAGAATTAATTATTAATTAATTTTCAACATTTTCAACCAACTTTAATGAAGAACCAACAGGGTGAAAAGTAATTCCCTCCAAATCTGATTTTGTTACCACTTGAAGAACTTCCACATATCACAAACACTATGGGACAATGTAAATTTTGCATAGATACTGAAGTGCTTTCCAAATTGTTTTGAATCATTTAGAAGTCAAAAAACCCACATACAGTATGTAAAAGTATAAGAACCCATGACTGCATTGGCGCCATGCTTGTGAACTGACATACGTTACACCCCTCTTCGACCAACAGGGTTGGGACTAAGACTGCACTAAACATGCATGTTTTGAAACAACCTCTTTAAGAAAGCAATAAAGAATTCTGAAAACAGAGAAATGAACTTTCTGACAACAGACTCATTTTTTTTTCACACTTCTCATTTTTGCTAAAGCACTTGTCATAGCAGCAGTCCATAAAGGTGAAAATGTTTGAAAGTACTGTTTTGTGCATTCTTATCGAATGGGCGTTGTACATGTACAGGGGTACTTGTACGACTATTACTTTGACTAGTTAACATCAAACATTTCAAAAATTTGATCAACTGTAATACAAGTGATATTTTTTTCAAATTTACTTCTCCTGACAGGGTTTAAATCCATCTGTCCCTCCTCATGCAATGTCTGACAAGGGGGCACTTCCTAAATCACAGGCAAATGTACCAGTGCATGTACATGTACCAGGAGCATTTTGTACATCACAGTTTTACACTCAGATCGATAACATGTAGAGAGACGCATCCCCTTACAGTGCTTCCACACTTACAGCAAAAACCAATTTACTACTCTATCCTCAACCACGGCTCTTAAATTAATGCAGATCATCTCTTACTGGGCTTGGTCAAAAGGCCTTGTGTGCACACTGCAGGTAAATTTAATATTGACTCACTCTGCTGTTATGGATACTTACTGATAGGCAAGTGCAGAAATGTAAACAAACATTCACATTAGTTACAATGTGGTACAGGAGACTGTTATCTCTTATCCTGTACAAGGCATGCCAAAAATTGTAGACTGTCTCCAACGAGTCTTTGTGAAAATTAACCTTTTGCCACATAATCAAGATTGGGCAGGAAATGCTATTTTGTACAATGAGGAGAATCAAAAACCAAGATAATGGAGTCTTCATAACCCCTTCAATTTACATGATTTATTACACTTTACATTAAACACTCACCTGATTCTAAAACAAAAAAAAGATGTGCATACACGTATGTACACGTACAAATGGAAGCTTGGTTTGCCCCAGAGTTAAAAAAACTAAAATGCTAATTGTCAATATAAACGATCACTTTACCCAATTTGTACAAGCACCAAAGGTGTCAAAGTGTTAGCTGAAAAGGCGGGACTTTTGTTGATGGAACTACATGTACAGTAAGCTGCATTCTGTTTGAATTGCTTGAAACACACAGAAGTCAGCTTACTGATGAGATGTGCAGAAACAAATGCTGAGCAACTTGGATGTAACAAGGTAAACTGATACTTCATGCTAAATCCCTCCAGACTTCCAAATCTGAATATCAAAATGCCCCCAAAGAGATTACGATCTTCAAATACAAGGCAATGATGAAATGGATCCACCAGCTTTTGTATCAATTTACTAAGAGGAATTACATCACTCTACACATGATCCGACATGATACAATCTTCCCAAGCCTTGAGTAATTTAATGCTAGTACCGGTACATGTGAGACCGACCACTGCAAGTCACTTTTAAGAACAGAAGGATGAGAAGCCAATCTGCTACTGTGTCGGAAAATAAGAGGTCAAAATAGAATTTGACACCACATACATGTACACGTTTGCAAGCACTCCGGTTTTATGATACATCTGGATGAACATTAACTTTGAACTGCACAGTGCTGGACTACGGTAACTTACAGAGCAATTCAGCGAGGACCCACTGCACTGAGAGTCGGTCCCCCACAGAACCCGTCTTCCCCTGTTGTCATGGTGTCAGCAACGACGATGAGGATGAGAGTGGATGACGAGGATGCAGTGATGTCAATACCCTTGAGCAAATCACCTGTAATGTCAACAGCTTCCACCTATCTTCTTGAATCAAAAATGATGCTGCTCTCCAACATGCCACGAAGACAGACGCTACAGATTTTTTTCCTTTCTAATCTGAACATGTAGTTGGTGCAATGAGGAGTCTTACAAGGCAGA
Organism: Acanthaster planci; assembly: GCF_001949145.1. The sequence goes on along the minus strand of NW_019091535.1, from coordinate 519,169 downwards.
CTTGCCTGGAGGGTGCAGATGGTGTGTGAAAATGGGACGTCAAAGGAAGCGACAGTACGGTAAATTGGGCTGTGCAAGATGTCAATCTAATCTGAATAATTTTTGATGATTTTGACACTGGATTTTTCAATTTTTTTGTTTTGCATTCGCACCTTTGCAAGGAATATCCTATTTCTATAAACACCAGATGACAAAAAGTCTGCAATTTTGTCCAGGGCATCCGGGTACCACTGTGCACACGTACAAGTACTAAGCACCCTCATAAGATGTAACGAGCATTTCGCTTTCCTTCATAATTCTGCAGTGTACATGTACATCATTATGCTGAATTCTTCTTTTCTGGCAGGCTTGGGAATTGCTACAAAAGAGACGACAACTTGGCTGAGATGATATATGAATAAGTGACATTAACTGATTGAATCACAATTCAGCCCAATCGCTAACATTTGCAGTAATGTGATCGAGTCCATACTTACCGGTACATCACACATGCTTAGTACAACCATTATTGTAACATTATACACCACTACATTTTCACATTGTTCGTCAATTGGATGTACAGTGTGTACTTAAACGGCTCTTTTTTTTTGCACAACCCACATAAATGTAGATAATGTACGGTAGGACAATCTTGTCCAGTAGAATAGGGCTGATTTTCTGATGCATCAACTACACAGTGAAAAATAATATGGAAATTTGTGTAACCAAACACTAGCAGAGCCCGCATATTATTCCAGACCCCAGTAAATGTCACATTGTGTGGGCACGCAGCTATGGGACGTACAGGAACTCTTGAGAGTTGAAAGTCTACATCGCTGCAGATGGCATGGAAGTCACAGGGGGTACTGTGGTTCACAACAGATATCAATATCAATTCCATGGTTCCATGACTTTAAATGACCTTTTCAAATATACAAGATGATATACTTGTACTGGTACATTTTATATTTGGCTAGAATAATACTTGAAAAATGGATTGAATTGATGATCTGAATTTGATTCACAAAATGTACGTGTAGAGTATGTGTAGGTCTAACAAGATATGAAACTGAGGTTTTTTCAGATGTGCATTCCTTGTTTAATCATAATTAAAGTGGTAAGAAGTGTTTAAATTTGACACTCCATCTGAAAGTCAAGTACATAACTTGCATAAACTTACAATGTACATGTAGGTGTTTGCATTACGCGTTCCTTGAATGCACTGAAGCAAACATGTACATGTACCTTACATGTATTTTCTAGTTTGATGAGGTCATATAGCATTTTAATGCTTTACCTACATAAACAGTACATTTTGTATTTGTTTGTTAAGTGCAAAATAACATTGCTGTAACATGTACCGGTATTATACATTCATGTAAACTGTGTAATTATTGATTGAATGAACAATGGGCCATTTACACATGTACATGTATGTACATTACCCAATTCTCCTTACAAGAGCTTTCAGTTTGATGGCATGAATATCACTTTGCATCTGCATGTAAATTTTGACTCAAGAAATGTGTTTCAGATTTGAAGACACACTTGTTGGTTGTCATTCACCATACTTGTTTATAACAGAGAGAACTTGTTCCAACAATGATGAGCTACATGTAGATGAACACATACATGTATGGTTCATTTATCATGGGATCTTTAGACGTAAACACTTCAACAGGTAAACAAACTGCAAGTTCCTCAATAAAATGCATGCACAGAATTAATGTTTTAAAAAGGCACAGGTACATGTAGTAAATACACCCGTATACACATGCATTTTTTTAATACAAAACACAGTAAAAGGAGGCCAGTATTAGAGTACAGTACAATATGTCATGTTCACAAAGTTTCCCTGATTGTTTTACATTTTGCCATGTCTTGAGCACTCAACAACAATACCAGTACATATATTCTTCATGAGCATCAGGCCAAGGAGGCAAAGACTGGATTAAAACTCTAACTCAATATCTGCTTTTGTAAAAAAACTCAGAGTCCATTGTCAAGTCAAAACTGTGGGGTAAATGTTGTTCTGAAAACAAAATGGAATACATGTACAACATTGACAGAACATCAAGTGGTCCACTCTTTCACTGAAATTCCGGTAACTGCCTGCATACATGTACAGTGTATGTATGTATGTACATTGCAGGGTGTTAAAACACTGACAGAAATTTACAATCATTGGAGAAACACTGTTAACGTGACTGGTCCCCAACCAGCCAATAGAGTCCATATACATGTACAACATGTATGAACACAGGTGTGCAACTAGCAGTTGATTTGAAAAGCTTGATGCACACAGGTGACACATTATACACTTCTTTTCTTATGCTCCACTTATAACTAGTGTACATGTACATGTACATGTACATTGAACATGACCCTGCAGCCAAGAAGAGTGACTGAGGGTACATGTACATGTACCAGTACCCACATTGGCACCACGATGGTGTGACAGCAAAGCAGCTCCAGCAGGAGTTTAACAAGACATTTTCTACCCTAGAGGTTTGAGAAAGGTTTGTACATGCAAGCTTTTTGCCACGTGTTCAGCAAATGTTGTGATGTCACTGTGCCTTCATATTCATATCTAGTGGAATTTACACCTTCTGCGACCAATTTTCAGACCTTTTCCTTTAAAAAAATCCTCCAGGGCCACAGATCACAGAAAGAAAATGAAATATTAATTTCATTCAAAACACCAAGTGATAATATTTAGTTAATACTGCAACTTTATGGGTAGGAAAAAATTTTGGCAACCACTGCCTTGAACCCAGTGTCAATTCAGAGGTAACAAACAATTAACAATTAGTGTTTATTTGCTCCAAAGCGAGAATGTTGTAGATTAGGATGTATTGGTTCAATGCTGGCCATATTAAAAAAAAAACGCTGGTCAGCTGCTGGTTCAAAACAAAATAAACTCAAGCAAACCGTTTTCCAATACTCAACTTCGTCTCCGTCTCAGGCTTTGTTTCCAAAACCAATCCCCGATAGAGGGCCTGAAGCGTTTAAATTAAATTGGATTACTGTAATTTTTGGCTCTCTTGCATCTTATTTGATGTTTTGTGGCACTATTAGACTAATTACTGCGCATACAGCTTCAAAGTTAGCTACCGTATAGATAAAAACAGTTGAAGCCTGAGACGGAGCCGAAGTTGAGTATTGGAGAACGGCCCAGGCTTCATTCTACTCCTACGTCTGTTGTACTCAGCAAAACCCATAATAAAACTAAGGGCCTAGTTTAGATTTTGCAGTGGACATTAGCTGACCAGACAACACCATAGCAACAGATGTGAATTGTTGGGTTTTTTTCAAATTAATTTTACAACTTTCACACTGCCCACTCTCATCAATTTTCTTTTTCTCATAAGTCGAAGATGTAAATAATATAATCCCTGCTACCGGTATGGCCTAAAAACGTCGAGACTTACGTCTGCACAATATTACTATTATCGTACATGTATATCATATAGGCCTAATATAATTATATCACGTGCGCCAAATACTGTACACTGTGCCATACAGGGGGTATACATTAAGAATTATAGCGTTGTTAATGCTACATGTAGGTTACGCTTACTGTAGTCTGTACAGCTTTACAGGTACATGTATATGTACCATAGGGGTGCATTCCACCAAATCGTTGTATTTCTGCGTGCGAGCTCATTAATATTTTGTGATCCCATGGGATTTTTATTATAAGACAGATCATAATTAGGAGGAATCGTAGAAATATTTCTATAAATCCCTAATTTGGGACTGATAGTTTCCAGTTCGGGGCATTTCTTTCACAAAAAGCCCCAAACTGCAGACCTACCGGAACATGTATTTAGGACAGAGGCAGGAGGCTACATTCAGAAATGAGCGCTTAGTTTTACTGGTATTTTTGGGGTATCTTCCTTCAAAGGCGAATAAAAAAAATTCAATGGCTAACACCCATGAAATTGAATGAAAAGTGATCTTCAAGTTCTAGCCATAATCTTGAATTTCCAGGGGAAAAAAAGGAGGCCAACCTCTTCACGAGAGTATTTCGGATGGCTTTCTATCGGCGCGTATTCAGGTATTTGGTTTAGTGTTAGACCCGTAAACTGGGCAAACAAATACTCCTCCCGTAAACAGGGCCCAACAAATACTCCTTTTAGGGGGCTAGTGTAGTGTAACCAAAGAGGAAGGACAGGCCTACCGTGGTTCGTGACGGCGCCGTATGACATTTCATCTGTTGAAAAATAGAATCGTACGTACTCATTCTCCTGTCCCCGTGGCCGTGGTTTCATCGACCTCGTACCAGCTTCTGCCGTCCATTGGTACCCGTAGTCTGTACCGTATATCAGGGAGAAGGTCCACCAGCCACACGGCATTTGTCTGCTGGTTTTGATCATTCTTTTAAACTTTAAGTTTAAGCGCCGCGGTCGCAACAAATACGCGATCTCCATGTACGCACCAGATAATTCCTAGTACGAAATGTGTGTTGGGGCAAGTCTGGTACCCGTACCCGTACCAACAAGTGAAGCTCGAACACTTGCAGCATCGAGCAGATACTGCAATAGCGCCACCACATTAATTGGAATCTTCGTGTAAGATTCGGTAAGTGAAGAATGAATGAAAAACCAATCAACCCATCCAATCAGTTGGTCAATCAGTTACGAATACTGCCGTCGGCATTGCCCTGGCCTCCGTACCATGGAGGTGTAAGGACTTAGTCACACACAAGAAAAGGAAGAACATTGACATTGTATGGGAAAATCACTTGTATTCATTCCGGAGTCCATTGAGCTTTGTCCGACCCAATAAATTATTGGGCTGTAGAATCGCTTCCAATTTGTTCGACTTTCAAACCTTTTTAAAGAATGAATGAGGACTGAATAGCATGGATATGTCTAGTTTCATCGCGGAGGGCGGTCACTGGCATGTGCATCTGAAACAAAATATACCACAGAGGACATTGATAGCAGAATCTAGAAGAATAAAAGCTCCGATCGGTGGCGATATCTACTACGGATGCCCCAGCGCTATCAGTGCCCTTCGGGTATCCTCAATGGCAAATCCTGACATCACAACCTTATTAGGCCCTATAAATCTGTAGTTTGGGTTGTCAGCTGTGTGCACACGGGGTTCCCAGCTTCCGAATTTCACGTGCACTGGTCTCGAAGCATGCATGCATTAAGATTGTGTCGTGACGGTTGCAAGGGCAGATCCAGAATCGTTGGGGCAAAACTTTGAAATTTCTTTTATTATAACCATGGCCTTTCTGAGGGTTGAGACTACATTTTGGTGCTTTAAATGAAATACATGAAGACCAAAAAACCCTTCATTTCAGTCACTTTCTTTTCAAAACAAAATCCATAAAGTCAAAAACGGTAGCTCTTTTTGGGGAGGAAGGCCCCCTTTTCCCTCCTCGGCTTCTCTCTTGGACAGCTACAAGATTTGCTGTCAAATTGTCTCACACATGGGCACTCGCACACAGTTGCACCCTTCACCATATTGAAACAGGTGTTTTCTCTCGGTCAGCTGATGCACTGTCTACCCACTGCAAGAAACGATAGAATTTTCAATTTTTCCCTCATTGGCGGAAGCGCAAAGGCACTGTCTTAAAACACTGGTAAATTTTCTCCGTTTTCAAAGGGTTCAAATCCTTTATTATTCAGAAAAATACTATGTTAACCTTGACTTGATAATCGTTAGTTGTGCTTTGCCTGTGAATTTCAGTCGAAACCCGTCGGTGCAGCTCTATGTAAGTAACATAATTGGCCCAAGTTTTGACTTACTCTAACAATCAAGACAACTAACGTCCCTGCACAAATAAAGGGCTGGTTGCATTCCCTTCACCATTACCATCTAGCAATAACCATAAATTTGAGTTTTCAGTTGAGGAGAAGCGACAAAAAAGTGGAAATTCTTTTATTCGAATGGGCGAAGACGCAAAGCGTCTGAGCCTATTTGAAACAAAGAATCCCCACTTTTTCAGTGTTTATCAGTCCTAAACCACTTTTCATTATTGTCTGTTGACCAAGAGAACAAAACGTTTTTTACTAATGATTTGAGTCATGAATTCCATCCATTTATTGTCCAGCGTTGGCTGAATAGACTGAAGCTTTACTCCGATAGCCCAAGCCGTTACTGTACAATTGCCAGGGTGCAACTTTTTGTTTTTCTTTAAGTTAACATGCGCGGAACAGGCGTTTCCATGAAGTCACGGGTCCGGTAGATATATACCCTGCACAATATACGGTAAAGGTGGAACCCCCCCCCCCATGTGATGCGCAAGCAGTATACCCTAAGGCTATTGTGCCTACTGCACCCCCCTTGGAAATCCCATATCGTGCATCGTATGGATCGTATAGGATGCATACCGCTCACAGCATGTATCTCGCAAGTCCAAGCTACATGTACATCAATCTTCAAGTTGTCAAATGCTATCAATATGCTTGTATGGGGTCTCTTTACACCACCAACAAGCACGTTTGGTGAGAGGCTGATTTGGAAACCACAGGTTACCATCCTTCAAGGCGTGACCACATTTACACCTTTGGGATTACTCATAGATATCCCTCAGTCACCGTAGGAAATTATTTCGTTTCAAAAACACATACATTTGGAATATCATATATGAAGTGTTGATAGGTGAGCTTCTGCAAGATTGATATGTTAGTATATAGTCATACAAACTTGTCATCTTATCGTTATTTCAAAAACTTTTATTTTAGTTACAGAGGAAGTTGGCAAAATGCGCATTACGAATACACAGACAAAATAATAATTAAAAAAATACTATACTTAACAATTTACTTTTAAATGAGTAAAAATGTCAAAAATGATGAAATAAAATGGAAGGAGCATGTATAAAAGGAAACAAGAGTGACACATTAAAAGTATAAGTGAAATGAAAGAAGTGCGCCATTTAAAATGAAAACCTGAACATAAAACAGAAAATATCAGCGCGGCAAATCGAATTATTAAAAAAAAATGTCAACCCGTATCGTCTAAAACGGTGTACTAAAGAGTGTTGGTTTCTCATTCTACTCGACGTGATTGAGTGTAGTATGAACTGCGATTTGTGTCTATCAAAACAATTTTAAGCGTCCGTTTTTCAAGAATGAACAGTCAACTGAACATTCTTCAGACTGATCAATACTTTCCGAATGGGGTGTCGTGACAAAGTGGTTTGAATGCTGTTATGACGGTAACACACAATGCGACAAGAAGCAAGTACTCAAGCTAAAGCCTGTTTCAGATCAACGATGATAACATGGTTTAAAAAGATGATGAATTGCACTACATGTAACTCTCTGAAAATCTACTTGTCCGAATAACATTGTTCTGTCTTGAACGGTGAACCCGTACCGACAACGACAGTGTCCCTTGAGAGGGGTGGGGCCCTGCGCTGGTAACTTATGGGTGGACGAGTTTTAGTTACCACATGACGATTATTATTACCGACGACAGAGTTTGCTTGGAAAAAATTACGGCTACCCAAGTAGTAATTGGTCAAAGCCATTTTTCCTGGTTCCAAGGCAAAATCTGGACAGATGTCACATCTGTTTTGAGTGTGCCTTGGTGGTTTGTTTTGGAGGTGGCCTGGTTTTGTATTGGCTTTGCCCTTAGTGTTAAAACTTCCTATAGAGGTTCGCTCCGCAGAGTGGTCGAAATTCTCTTGCCAAATGTGATCCCAAGTTTCATACGTCCTCGCGTTCATCCCTCTGTCAGCAGAGGAGGCTGTGTTACCCAAAGAGTTCATTCGGAGGTTGCTTCTCTTTCGACCGGTGCTTTTAAGATGGCTGCCGACCACCTCGGCCCGTAACTCACCAACTATGTTTACAAACGTCCCTCCTGTGTAGGAGTCAATGAGTTTGGATTTGACAGCCTCAGCCCCCAAGTTACCCAGTTTGCGCCGACCTTGGCGTTTCCTGTTTCCTTTGCTTTTAAAGATTGGAGTGCAGCTACTTGGTTTCGGCAGGTCACATTGTGGCCACACAGTACTGTGCGTCTCTCGTGAGCTTCCTCGTGAGGTGTCTTCACAAAGCACCCGGCGTCTGTTGTCGACTCTGTGTTCTTTTATGGTGATTGCAGTTGGTGACACCATAGAACGGTTACCTCTGAAAAAAAAATGTGGAGGCCATACTTTTTCTCTGCAGCCACAATAACAGACATACGTAAAACATAATACAACGACATTGACTTTTTCAAGGCAGTCTTTTTTTTTTTGAGCAATCAATTCGCTGCCAAGAATGAGCTATTATTTTGGAATTCAGAGCGCCCGGTTTACTCCTGCTGACATCCTCCCCAAAGATATATACTGTTATATTTTGTTGCGTGTAATTTTCAGTTCCATTTAATTTAGTCGGATGTCACATTTTCCTTCTGATTTACAGCCGCAACAGGAATTTTTTGTTGGGGTGGGCTCAGCGAAATGCGAGGACCATTTTGGAGTGCATCATGGTCAGCGTCCATTAATATGGTCACAGGCATTCTTGAACTTCGAACTGCCAAATAAACGCAAAGGCCCCTTAATATTCGACCCCAATTCAATAAAGAAAATCTGCTCTCCAATTTTGTTTTGCTGGTCTGTTCTGTAATCTCATTGCGCGAATGGTCTAGTAATGTTATGGCCAAGTAGTCCTTGGTATTTACATGGTATACTGTTTGCGGTGCACCTTCATTGTTGTATGCGTTTCATAGTTGATGGGTGCTTCAGATGAGATAACGTGTTATCACTTGTACTGGATTCCAACAGCTTGATGTATTTCAACACAGAAATGCCGTGTAATGTGCTTTGATCGGCTGCGCCACGAAACAGCATGCGTGGAATGTTATTAATTCCTATGCCTATGGTTAATAATCTTTCGCTATAACATATCAATCTGGCAGAGATTAATGAACTCCTCAGATTCGCGCTTTGCCGGCCGTACGCTTCACACAACATAATTGGTTTTTGCAGCCGTATGGCCTTGTGTACCATATGCCTACTGTGTACCTTGAACACGGCTCAAAAAGTAGCATTTATAACATGAAAATAATAATTTCATGTATCACTAAAATACTTAGAAAGACATGATATGAAACACAAACGCGTGTCGTGACCTCCCGTTGTCAATTATCTTGAATATATACATGTATAGTGTTGCGTAATTTAGTTTGGCTGTACATTGATAAGATTTTTGCAACCGAAAACGAGGTGTTATTTTTAGTCGCATGAAAAGAGTGTGAAGTATATTCAGCCAACTGAACGAATAAAAGACACATATGAAGGGAAATGGCGATTGCGCGTTTATACGTTCAGCAGCTCGCCCTTCCTACTGGACTAAGGGCTGAAGCACTTAAAATTTAACCCATTTAACTACAGGCACCTGTAATGATAGCCCCCGTCCCCGGTGTACCCGCGCCTCTCCCGCCCCAAAACCAAGAAATTGAAAGTTTCGCGTACAACACAGGTGACTCCAAGGTTTTGTTATTGGTGACTTCAAGATTCTTGAGGAGCGATCCAAGGGACATAACCTACCGAACCGATGGTAGACGAAGATGGTCAGATCCTGGAGTCGATATAGGCCTACTTGGTGTGATCAAGATGACCCTATCCTCCGCTGTCTGCCGCAGGGTCCGCCCCGTATCCATGACAGTATGATCCCGTCGGTACTGTTCCATGTACAGTCCAACGTTCTGGTAATGTCTGAAGACAAACTCGTTGGATCGGCTGTCTGAAGCGGTAGCCTCGTACAGCCGAGAGGGAAATGGTTTCCGCGGAATCCGAGACGCACCCACCCCCCTGTGTTTCGTCTTAGGACCAGCAACGCTCCCCCATCCAGTGAGATGTCCATCGTCGCGGGGATGCGCACCCCTATCGCAAATGCAAGGCAGATCTGTGGAGAGCTTTAGGAGTGAGGAAGATGCTTTGCTTGTGCATTCGTAGTTGCAGGTAGGAGAATCCTCAGTGCGCTGTCCTCTCACTGTCATCTTATATACCATTTGACAACATCACTACAGTGAGAAACAACCACGACACAATAGTCAGTACGACCATAGAGGAAGGAATTCTAATGCTTCTTCAGCCTAAGGACATCTCCAATCTTTGACTACTGTTGACACGTTCCACAGAGCCGATTCCGGAAAATCTTTTCAGTGGGAAGCCCACTGTTTGAACACCTCCACAGCTGCTATTAACTATTGCATGCTTCTAACATACACACCTTAGCCATTCCATCCCAGTTTTCTTTTCAGTGCCGACGGGCGCCAAACGATGCTCCTCGTTATATAGATGTAGAAGGCGATTGCGAAGTGTAAAGTCCCTAGACAGTTGCACCTGTCAGCTAAATTTATCTCATTACCATGGCAACGTTTCCTGTTGTATGCAACACTCATCAACAGCGACTTTATTATGAGTACACTTGTTCAACAACCCGTAACATCAATTTAGAAAAGACCAGATTTTCTGTGACACTCTGAACGTGTAGTTAAAACCATGTATCGAGAGACCTCCACGAAGAGACCATGAGCTTTCAAAGTAGTACTCGTAACGTGTACATGCCCGTTACCCTGGCCTGACAGTCAAAAGGCCACGTGAATGCTTTTCCGCATTCCTTGGTCCCTGCATGTGCACTTTGACCTTCGAAGGATTAGGAAGAAACCTTAGCATTTGGGTCGCAGCCGTTCGTCATTGTCTATTGTTCATAACATCATATTTCTTCCGTGATTCAGAATAAAAAGTGAATTTTTATTTTAGAACTTTTGGGGTGAAAACAAATACGTTCTATTTGTCTTACTTTGGCTCTTCTCGTCTCAGGAACTATTTTTTTGTTGTTATTGTCGTTTTCAGCCCTAATAATTTTCACGAATGTAAAGAACGCCCTCTTTCGGAAATTATTTTTAGCCTTCGGCATGCAACCTCGTCTTTCAAAGCGAGTGCTTTATGAAAACATAAACATACATACCAGAAACGGTGAATGATTACACATACATAAACACAGTGGGATTTTTGAGCTGTAACTTCTCGAAAGGACGTTTTAGCTTCATACTGGGGTTGGGTGTTCCTACCCTGTCAAACAGTAAGGCAATGCCTGTGACTCGCAGAGGCCGCGGCTCTGCGCTTGAAAAAGTGAGACATTTTCCTTTTTTCTGATGTTCGATCAGAAAAACAGTAAATTTTAAACAAAAATCAAGTCAAATGATTACAGTAACATAGCAGGACAAAGTTAATTAAAACAACACTCCAGACGGAACTATAGTAAAATATAAAGGACGGTGGTCACAAGATTCTTTCCTTCCAATTTAAACGAAAAAAGAACCCACCGAAAGCACTGGCCCCGTAGAGCATTTTGGAACAAGAATAAGACTTAAGGCGAGTTTAGTGATTCATTCAATAAAATTACTGAGCAATGTATTACCTCAAATTCTCATCCTCCAGATTAACGCTTTTAGAGCTTTTGCTGCATTTACTGGATAGAATAAGAATTCCAGATACATGTTTACTATACCTGTAATAATTTGGGATTCTATTCTAACTTTGCACACCATGCAGCGGCGTAACTGGGACACATTTTGCAGGGGGCGCTTCGGGGAACTTTGTTTTCTGGAGAGGGGCACTCAGTGGGTTCGACGGTCACAGTTTTTTAAACACAGACTAAGGTGTACTACGGTTTCCTTCTCTAATTTCTGAGCGGGGAACACACAGTTGGTACAGACCTCTAGCTGGGAGCCACAGTGCACAACGCCATGCTCCCTCTTGTAGTTATGTCACTGACACCATATCGAAATTGGCATGCACGCACATTCGTATCAGTATGAATCAATTCAAAGAATTGGATGTGCAGACCAGAACAATACGCACTTGAAAAATTAGGGGACTTCACTGAAGCAGACTTAATTCGCCCATTTTTCATTGATGAAAATGACACTGAAATTTTTATTATCTGGTGTAGCTTTTCATAAAGATGCCATAAGGCAACCCATTCTTCGTTCTGCCCTTCAGCATTACATGTAACACGTCTGCCACGTATTATTAACTGCACGCGCTCCGTTGCTATTGGTAACTAAATACGAAATGAAGAGCGAAATTTTGTTTCCGTATTTTGTTCCACTTTTCGAATTTTTCGTCTGTCTGGTCATTGTTCCACAGATTTTTCTTACAGACTTTAACTTACTTATGTCGCAGCAAAAGTAAGAATAATTCTGTTGAGAATGGAACTGGAAAGCAGAAATGGTCAAAAGAGGCCTATCAAGTTGGATTTACACGTTGGGCCCGTTTGAGAGGATTTGAGGCTGGCAGTTGTTTACATCCTCCCTGCATCTGGGTGTTGGGCAAGCAATAATTGTTATATAATTGACTTTTGTTTTTGCCAGGAAAAATACATTACGAGGGAAGTGATATTAACACAAACGTGAACCCTCTCAGCCATAATGCTGCATCGGTGTGAACGACCAACCATATGCAATTCTGGCAAGCGTTTGTTGTTTGAAAATATATTCATTATTTCAACATTAAGTTCCAGTTATAAGGTAATTATAATCATTTTAGTCGAAACCTCCTTAGGGAACTAAATAATGCACTTTAGGGTACCGAGCGTGCGCTTGACCACGCCTGGAGCATGCAGTCTTCATTACACGCACCAGAAAAATTATAGCCCGAAATTGCGCTTTAATTATTCAACACCAAAATATTCCTCTCCCCTCGGTTCGTGCCATTAAGGTCTAGTGAATATTTCAAGAGACAGTATGGATCCTCGCTCGCTCTACATTACAACGAAATGCGTGTCCGCGGCTCAATGACAGAAAGATGAGTTTGATTTAATATTCATGATCGACTGCGCTGTATCCGGTACAGAGCCCGGTGAGCTCCATCCAATTTCACACTGAACCAATGTAATGAATCAAGTGCATGAACAAAGTGAAGGGTGTGTGCGTGAGCTCCGTAGGCACATAAAATCATATCCAAACTGCTGTGATGTGGGCTTACACTCGGTGACTCTGTCAGCCTGTTGCGACCGCCAGCATGCAGCTATAGACGGTTCTATCTGTATATTAAATTTCACAACAGTGCAGTTGCTATAAGGACCGTATTGGAATATCGATTGCGAGAGTGCGAGAGCAGTTTTCGTATCGATTAAAGCTTTAAACAAGGATCTATCCTCGGTGGAAGCAAGAAATAATTGTGTCCCGACACAAAGGCAGCAGGAGACCAATAAATCCGCTGTATCATCTCGACGGTGTTCATCCTTTCCTTGCCCGAGTCCGTCGATTTTACTCACTTTGTCGCCAAGGAATTCCACGGAAGAACTCCACCCAAGCGTCCGCACCCCCACCATGCCGGAACCCATGACAGACTCTGATTCCCTGGGGGATGTGATCCCCCCTCGGAAGGGGTCCGGGGCCTCCCTCAGGTCGAGTAACAGCAGCGAGGGATCGGACAAGAACCTCAAGATGGGGGACACCGAGGTGGTATTCGTGGAGCAACTGAACCCCAAGTACGAGTGCGTGTTCTGCAACCAAGTGCTGCGATATCCGGTGCAGTTCGAGGAATGTGGTCATCGCTGCTGCACTTCGTGCCTGCCAAGTCTTTTACGGTAGGAAGAAACCGTTTCTCCTTTCGTCTGAATCATTTTTACTCAAAGTTCCCCTTCTATTTTCCAACGAAAACTTTTGTTTGTACCTATACCACTCTAATACTTTGGATGCTTTTAAGTTTTTTTTAAATTTTTTTAATACAACTATTGTTTCAAAGGCAGCCATTTAAAACAACATTTTTTTGTGTCCAAAATGGGAAAGCTTATCAGGGGATCTCCATGGGAAATGAGGTTGCGCCATTACACCGTGGTTTTCATCACGGGGATAATGGTCCAGCGGAAGAAATTAAATGGAAAAGGCCTTACAAAAGCCTAATGAAACAAACAAAAACACCAATCATTATTCTGCTGACTCTGGAACCGCATTGTCACAGGTACGGTCAAAACATTTTGTGTTAAATTAACAACTTCAATGTAACACCGGACTAACGTCCAGCATGGATGTTCACCGTTGGCACCGCAGTTTGGGCAATGTGTTAGGGTGGGCCTAAGTGACTAACTTAGGGGCGTAAAGGCTTCAGCCCCTTCGGCTCTGCTCCTGAATTAGAGCTATGATAAGTCAATGTTATCTTCGTTTTCGTTAGGACTGACAAACGCCCCAACATTCCTTCTATAGTCATTTTTATTCGCAAACTGCATTTCGGCATTGTCGTATTTTATCTTCTGCCAGTTACGTACATTGCATTATGTCTTGTAATATAATTATGTCTTTTAATGTAATTCAGATTGACAACGTTATTCTTTAATTTCTATGATAAGAATGTATTCTTAATTCGGATAAAATGATCAGACTTTTGGAAATGATCAGTAATTTATGCAGTTGGTGTTTTGGCCAACGTTAGGTATAATTTCAACTTGTTTGACAACGATGTCGGTTTAATTTTTTTCGTATTTTCACGCAACTAGAAAACCTGTTAAACAGTACCTGTGGAACATAAATGAACCAAATTGCTCAAAAGACAGTAGTTGATATCAACATGCAATCCCAGCTGGACTCTAACATGACAAAACTCCGGGATACGTTATTCTAGTCTATTTACCTTGCGAAATAGAGTTGGGACGTCATCGTGATGTGTCGTAGAGCTGTAGATGTGCCACCCAATTTGTCCTGATCCTGACATAATTTATTTCAGGATAACGACATAATAGCAAGGCAAGATTTAGATATTTGAATAATTTATCACAAGATGATATCATCCTGTAAGCAGGATGTGACATTATGAGAAACTTTATCACAGGATTGTGGCATCCTGAAAATAAGATGACGACCTCCTACACGATAACGTTTAATTCAGAGTCGTTAGGTAACTTATCACAGAACGAAGACACCCTAAGTGTATTGCTAACATTCTAAGGTATAATTCATCACTTACACTTCCCGAGTATTGTCAAGTATAGTAATGTATAATCTCAGGGTGTCGCTATCTCACTTTCAGCATGTCGTCATCCTGCCCCAGATAATCACAGGATTTTGACTGCCTGCTTTCAAGATTTTTCATCTTTGATGTATTATCTCACCATGTCGACATCTTAGCCCTGATGTGTTGTCATCCCGACTTAAAAATATGTCAAGATTTCAGAAAGTCGGATGACTCTTTTAAACCTCTGTACGTGTACCTGTGATGGAAATTTGATTGGTAACCTTTAAGAGACATTGTTAAATTTGCTATGAACGACAGAGTTGGGTATGGATCTGATTAAATTATACAGGAACAGATTAAAGCGATTTTAAGCATGTGCGGATAGCTCAGTGTATCAGTTTCACATCGGTGGCGTGGGCGTTAATGAGCAAAGAACTCGATTTGAATTTTGATTTGAAGTATTCCCAAAACTGACAGCACTGATGAAGCTGTTTAAAATGTTTTTAAAGTAGGAGTGGCCAACCCAACCTTGCATGGTAAATTTCCAAGATGGTTCAACCATTAGGAAGGTCACTGCGCAGTCCATTTATTGCGGGGCATCATAATGATAATTACATCGTATAATGATTAGCGAAGCGATTGTGTCAAGATCATAGGCTTCGTGAAGGCGTGGAGAATTGTTAACACGTTGTCATGGCAACTTTCCCGTTAGCACGTTCAAGGTCCCAGTTTTTGGAAATCGTCAACATAATGAACATTTTGTTCCGTACAGGTGACCAACGTCAGATCTTGACTTCTGGGGAAACGAAAAATTACTGCAGTTAATGTTTTCCACTCAAAGAACTAAAACGAATTGTGCATTTTTATGAATAAACAGTTTTTTCTGGTTTTTACAGAACAGTAATGTACACCAAAGCAACTATTTTTTTAAATTCATGTGCAAGAAATGCTGAGAACACGTGTACATGACAATGAACAGTCACCATATATTATTTATTACTTACAATGACTGTTGCCGGCAAACGGCAAATTGAAGGGACACTTTATGAGACAATAAGGAGCAATGGAACTGTTTGGATACAATCCCTGACACGTAGTTTTGTAACCCATCTATTTTTTTGTTTTCAGTCATCGTTATACCAGGTTGTTTGGACCGTATCAGGTTTTTAAACAAATTAATTTAAGTCCTCCAGTGAACGAAGCATGTCATGTTAATATTCGGTGTTACGGCTGTTTATAGCTTATAAAATTCTGAACATTTCCAGGATTTGGCCAAGGTGATGCAAGAGTCGAATGTATCATTGTTGATCCAGTAATTTGCGAGGAGAAAACGCATAAATGATTTCAATGAATTTGGGTATATACGGAAAACTTCTAGACTTTGGTTTGTGTTTATGCCTGACCTGACATCCCATCGAAGTCGCTGCAGATTTGGGCATGTTTGTTATGATTTCTTTTAAATGCCCCTAAATTTTTATTGTACATTGTGAAGCAAATTCTGCAAAATACTAGTAGAATGAAATGAAAAAGCATGAGGAAATCCTGTATTAAAAAGAAGTTCAAAACATAAATTTTGTAAAATCTATATTATTTCGTTATCAGGGACCCTTTAGATAATGTTAAGTCTTATTTTCAGTTAGTCCTTTTCCCTGTTGGTTTTACGTATCTCTCTTGGCATCACTTGAGACGATTTCATGCTGGACAGCAACAGTGTAGTTGATTGCAAGTCCCGAATTGTTTTTCACAAGAACAGTTTTAGTGACGGGGTGACAACTGACAACGGAATGCTTTTGTCGCAGTTCTTTTGATTAGCTTGTCAATTGGTTTAATACCACTGGATGACTTGTCTTGGACCTGTGATGGACTTGTGAGGACTTGTGATGGATTCAATTGCTCCACTGCTGCCTGGACAGCACACCTAAAGCCCGTACTCTTTCTTTTGCAGGGTTGCCCCTCGATGCCCATTAGACCAAGCGTCAGTGTCCAGAGACAGTGTAAGTCATAATTACACAAGCCCCCCTCCCTGTAATTTAAACATTTGTGCTAACAGCCGTTAAGTCAAAATTTTGTGAACTCCCTGTCTCAGCTGTATTATGGCTGTACTTTTGGTACGTTTAGGTCTATGTGGACACGGCGTTTGGGCGAGAAATCGGCGAGCTGGAGGTGAAATGCCCAAACCATGGCAGGGGCTGTGGATGGACTGGAGTCCTCAACGACAACAAGGTGAAACACGAAGCACATACCCGATGGAATTTACGTTCGACAAGTTCCCAATTCTTAGGTTTGAAATCAAATAGAGGGAATAAAAATGACGGAGAATATTTGTAATGGAAACAAAATGGATGCAACAATACGGGCGATTCACAATAGTGTGCCTCCAGTTAGAGTTTGCAACGCGTTGGCCAAGCACAGCTCGAAATTTGTCGACCCTTTCCAAAGGCGTATTAGGTGAACAAATTTCGCGCATTGTGATTGGCCAACGCGTTGCCAGCTCTTGGAGACGCACTATTGTGAAACGCCTGTATTATTGTATTATTTGGTGTGCGAACATCCTGTTTTAGTGAAGCGACATTATGCGCTAAAATTGCTCACTAATGAACTCTTGTGGTGGTATCCATTACAATTAGTCCATGTCGGATCATCACAAATCTCCTGCCCTAACCAGTTACAACTTACAAGTGACCTAATTCCAACTTCATTATGAAAAAACGCCCGTCTTCTTTGAACAATTTAAACTTTCCCCAATTTGGAGCTGAAATCCCCACGATAATAAGCTTGAATATCAGCTCATCAAAAGTTACCAAATGGAAATTATTTTGGACCTAAGGTTTTAGTCAAGATGTGGCTCATCTTCAGTTGAATATTGCTATCAGTTAATTAATGAACCTTTTCCCTTTTCTTCTAGACTCATTTCCAGCAGTGCATGTACAACGAAGTGGATTGCCCCAACGCATGCGGAGCCCACTTCGAGAAGCGATTCCTCGAGGCCCACATCAACGAAGACTGCACCAAGAGGATGATCATGTGCGAGTTTTGCGACAAGAAGATATTCTACAAGGACGAGATTGCCCACATGAACGCCTGCAAGAAGTTTCCCGTGCCCTGCCCGAACGGCTGCAAGCTGACCGACATTCCCCGTGAAAAGGTGGGGGTCAAATGGAGGTTTAATTTAACCCATTACCTGTAAAAGACGAAGCATTTAAACAAAAATGGTTTCAAGACGCATAGCTAACGTGCACTGAAAGGAGAAAGGTAAAATTTTATCTTAACACAGCACGATGATATTACACTTTAAAAAATGGAAAATGGACAAAGCGGAAAAGAGAGAGTTCCATTTTACGGACAACATTTGATGCCCCTGTGCACAAACCTTTATGAGACTTGCTGGGAAAAAAACAAGTGTTTCCTAAGTGCTTGGGAATTTTCCGAGCTAAAAATCACTTTTAAGACATGTTATCACTTTTTGAGGACTGTTATAACATTTTAAGTGAAAATTATTGTCCGTATGATGGAACTCTTTCCAACGGAAATACAAAAATTCAAACAAATTGATGTGAAATATAACGGACCCAGGCATAACTAGACTAAAAAGACAAAATCTCAAACGGAAAAATTAATTCGATTTTCTTTTCCTCAGGTCAAGGATCACGTGGATTCAGACTGCCCTAAGGCCAAGATACAGTGTCCCTTCAAGGACATGGGATGTGACTATAAGGTAATTCATTGTGATAAAAAAATGAACGATAAGAATTCAACCCCTGACAACTTCTTTGCACATTCAAACGCCCCTAGGAATTCTTCACTGTGAAAACCGCACAGTTGATTTAACACCCTCTTAATTTTTATTCAGCACTTTCATGCCAGTGTTACCATCTCCATGGATGACGGATTGATGCTTCTATTTTTCAGCGTTGATGCAACATGATTTATGATAATGGACAAGTCTGTACCTGGGACTAGGTCAGGGGCTATATGCATTTTTTTCAATATATATTGTAACGTCCCTGATAAGAATATCGATGGTATTATGACATGGATGGAGTGCTGCATTATAGAATGATATCCATTCCGTGTACTTCTTCAGTGTGAGCGACAGAAGATGCAGAAACACGTCCAAGACGAGCCAGTGGAGCATCTGACGTATGTCGGTGAGACGATGCTCAAACACACCACTCTGCTGGAAAAACACCAAGCTATGCTTCTCGATCACAAGGCAAATATCGATTTGAAACATTTTACAATAGAAGTTCCTGTTATAAGTTTGACACCTTACACGTTCATGATCAACCATTCACGGTGCGCCCTTCAACATTAAGTTGTAACTTGAGCAACAGTTGGGTGTCCGGTGGGCAGGAGGGCAACTTACCCCCGTGACTTTTTACAAATGATACTTCACAGGTGAGTTGGAAAGAAAGTAATCGGTATATTTATTTATCAAATATTAGCTCGAAGACCCTAAGAAAACAACACCAGCAAATAAAACCATGGACGTCGGGGCCGTGATCAAGGCTTTCGATTTTTTTCTCTCCCCCAATGTCACGATAAATGAGCCCGAAGCCGCATTCGCTTTTGAATGTGCACCCCCCACACCTTCACCCACCCACACACGCACCAAAAGCTGGATACGCTGCTTTTGAGCAAATGTGTTCATGCTATGAAAACCTGGATAGATATTTCTAGAACGAAATAGTTTTGTCGTAGTCATTGAATCAACCCCTCAGTTTGTCAGTGTGTAACACTGGTACTCTCCGCTCGTAAGCATGGCATACTCAAATTAAATTGGTTTCAAGGTATCACTGGCGGGCACAAAAAAAGCGTGCATGACATGATAATGCATGACGACTGTAGTGATATTTTTGTTCCGTTTTCGATAATTATTTGCATGCCGTGCATAGGAAGGCATATTTTACGTTTATCGACTATATTTCACAGTGCTGATTCTCCGAACTTCGCTCTTCCAGGATTCGTTAGGCAGCTGCGTGCAGAAAGTTCGCGACCTCGAGATGCTGTATGGCTCTCAGCTGGTCTGGAAGATTGACCGGTACGCGGAGAGGGTGCAGGAGGCCAAGACCAACAAGAAAGTCACTATTTTCAGCCCGCCATTCCTGACCAGTCGCCATGGTTACAAGATGGCTGTGTCCGCATGCCTAAATGGCGACGGCAAAGGTAATTTTGGTATGAATTATTGAATGCGTTTGAACGGAAATCACCAGTTGTACAGTGAGTTATGAGGGTTTGTTACTGCCTCACAATAAATACAAAACAGCCATCAAGTATATACAGGGTGTCTTTTAAAAACAAGGGAAACCGAGATATGTTTGTTTGTTGAATGTGACTCATTACTTTTGTAAACGGTAACCATCATCTGATTCATTATGACGTTCTCTGTCATACGACAGCAAGAAATCCAAATTTCTGTCACAGATGACTGAGCACGAAGTGGTTCAATGGGCCAAGTCAGAAATAGGTTCGTGCTCAGTCATGTGTAACGAAAATGCGCATTTCTTGATGTCGTAAGAAAGAGGACGTCATACTGAAACGGCTTGTGTTTAACATTTACAAATAATTGGCCACATTCAAGAAACAACTTAATTAATTTCGGTTTCACTTCTTTTTTTAGACACCCTGTATAAATGGTCAGGCCCATAGTCATACTTGTGCCGCTTTTCAAGCCCTATAAAATGAGTTTTGGTCTTTTCCGATGCGCTGGATCTCAACCGTCAAAGAGCCTCCTCCGACGTTCTTTTCCGTATCCTCATACCCCAGTTGGCTTTCAGCCGTTTCAATGATCCCTTTCTCCATTATGGAACCAAACTGTGTTGACTGACTGAGCATGTGCGATCCTTAAATTGCCTCAAGCATTATTAAATTGGATTTAATTGCACATACTTACAGCCCATTATTTGGTTCTTGTCTTCTCGACAGCCAAAGGCCACTTCATGTCCGTCTTCGTGTGCATCTGCAAGGGCGAATACGACGCGCTGCTGCCTTTTCCCTTCTCTCATCGCATCACCTTCACCTTGATCGACCAGTGCCAGGATCCCTCGGCCAGGAGGAATATCTCCTACACCATCAAGCCCAACCCCTGCAAGGAGAATAAACCGTTCCTCGGCCGGCCCTTGGGGGAGCGCAACGCCAGCTTTGGCACACAGAAGTTCGTGCCTTTGAACACGCTCAAGACGCTGGACTACATCAGAGACGACACCATGTTCATCAAGGTCCACGTGGATTATAATGATATGATACTCCTGTGATTTTGTTTTTCAGGGGCCAGAGACCCAGTGATGGGGAACGATATTATATTTTCATTGACCTGTTGTGAGTGGTGCCAAAGGGATCTGAGCATCTTTTCTACTACACGTCACAGCAATCCCTCGAAGTCCATCCTAGTTGTTAAGCTGCATCCGTGAAGCGGTGGCTTATGCTTTAATCGATCCGCTTTAAACTACGGCTTCGTTTTCTCTGTTACTGTTGAGAAAGTTCGTACACTAAAAGACGGTCCGTTTTCGAACACAGACTTATATGAGAGGGTTGAATACAGGCTTGCGTGATGAAATGTAGGACGTGAGGCCAGACGATTCGCGTAAGGTGGGGAGCTTCAGGAATTAATTATTATTGTGCAGAGTTGTATAAATGCTGTCAAAGAAAAAGTGCCACTAATTTGAGTAAATATTTCCCCAAATGTAAATTATTTTGTACCATACGGATGTAAACATGCAGATTCGTATTATCGAGTATTGTAACAGTTTTTTTATAGTTGTGAACAAAAAATTATTAGTTCTGATTGATAAAATGGCGAAATTTCCCTTTGTACATACACTCATAAATTTAACTTTGAAAGCTAATCGTATTTGTGTATAATTGGGGTCCATGGCTTCATGATTATAGCCGTGAGGTATAACATCAAAAACAGTGAATCCAAGCGTCAAATAGTTCTGTGCCAAAAAAGTGCACACTGCACTTTATGTCTAGTGTTTAAGGTATAAGACTGACCAGATATGCATGATCATGAGTGCCTAAATAAAATGAAGTTTTCTTCATCATTTTTGGTTAATCTTCCTTTTCTGATCTGCTGGCAACATGAGGAAATTTCAGTGTGGCCCTACACTGCAATGGCCGTCGCGGTTTAATTTTGCTGAGTCAGTTAATTATGTCATACACGTACTGAATGATGCAGCATCCAGGTTCCTCAGTTATTCTGAAGTCATACCTTTGTTCCTTTTCTCCTCTGCTCATGCATTTTCTTTGTCAACGAATACAACCTTGTCCCTGTCAGCTGACGGGTCTAGACTTAGATATCCCATTAAATATAAAGAATATATTTTTGGAGATACCTATTGGTATAAATACTTCGTACCGTATTTTAAAATCAAAAGTAGAAAGTACAATATATATAGTACTGCCGTAAAGATTGATACTTCTCTAAATCAGGTAGAAGGTGAAACAAAATATAATAGAAAAATTATTTATGCAGGTTTAATTCCTTGCTCATTAAAATGTCATTTCAAGCCTTTGTGGTAAAATGAGCTGCTACTGGTTGGTGTCATTTTTTTTATTAATTAATAAACTGAAGTACCACACAAATTTTGTTTCCGTTATTTCATGTTATGATAATTGTTGTATTAAGAGAAAATTGTGACATAATGTCCTCAATTATAATCTGCCCCAAGAACAGTTTGTTGGAAATGACAACACAACAAGTTTGGCAAACCGTATCCTGGACCAAGAACCCAACAACCTCTCGTCGGTGCACACACCAGAAACACAACTAAACAAACGTGACCGTGCTTCACTTCCGAGTATGTCAACCCGTAGTCTTGGCCCAAGACGGGATTTGCAACATTTTTGCTCCACATACATGTATATACTGTTCGTTATCACAAAAGCCCAATCGTTCCACAGACAAAAAATCAGTGGGAAACTAATTCGTTATGACGAATTAGTAATTCGTCATAACGAATTAGTTTCCCGACGAATTAGTAATTCGTCATAACGAATTAGTTTCCCACTGCTTTTTATGTGTGGCACCATTCGGCAGTCGAACGTTACTGCGCGAGATTTGGCGTTGAACAGAGCAGCTAACGTTGTACTAACATAATGGTAGAGGGCGCAAATCCATACGGACAAAAACCGACAGGTTAGCTGCCACCGACGCCTGTTTGTGTTGCACCACTGAGCTACAGAAACAAACTGCATGCATCAGTACCTTCTACGTTGATGACGTTAGTGAATCACAATCAATAAACGATAAATTATTATGACGATCCATCATGTCTAATGATGACGACGATGATAGTCTATGTAAAAACAAACTTTAACAGCTATTCACTGAGCTGATCTAAAACAAAACTTGATATGCAATAATTTAAGCCCAACTATGTGTTGCTTGTAACGGAACTTTTACAATCATGCGATCCACAGTGCGCGGAGATATTAGTTGCCTCGTAAAATTGTACCCAGCTTGCTGATGATCTACCAATGTCAAGTCGTCCGCGCTGAAAGATTTCAACGGAAGTTCACGAGCAGAATACGACTACATTACGCGCGGATCCGGGGGTTAGGGGGTCGGAACCCCCCCCCCCCTTCTGAGGCAAAAAAATGTAAAATGGGGAAAATAATAATGAAAAAAGGTAAGTGCACATATAGATGTAAACAATGCATGTCATGTAATGATTCACCATCGTTTCCGCTTGTGCACAAAATTCAAAATGAGCCTATAATCTCTGGCCTGACCCCCCCTGCAAAAACTCCTAGATCCACTCAAAGACTATCCAAGCCCAGCGCATAGCAAGGCGTGCCGTCCCGGTACTTTGCCCGTAATTTTTTTAAATCACACCGTATATCCTATACGGTTTTCGTGCTGGAAGAGAAACTAGTGCTGAGAATTTATGCGTAATTGGGATTTGACATGAGGGCGTGTCACAAACAAGCAAACGTGTCAAATTCAATACATGTCACTAGAAATTGGAAGACATTTCTTATTGCAAAGCTTTAGTTGCCGCAAAATGTCATGTGAGAGCTCCGTCTGCATTTGTACACAATTCCAAACGTTAACAAACCAAAATTAATTTCACCTCACGTCCGGGGCCGCAAAGCATGAAGTTTTCAGTGAGTCTAAGACTTTAACGAAGTTCCCTTCTTGGCATGCTTCGAATGCCTACAGGCAGTCCGGGCGCACCCAGGATTTGAATTTTTGAGATGATTCTTTGTTCTAACGTACTAGACTGTGTACAGCCAGCAGTAAATTATTTTATAGCATATGTCTTGCAAGGGCGGATCTGGGGAAACGGGGGCCACCCCCCCCCCAAAAAATAAATAAATAATGAGGAGTTTTCTTTAATCAGTAAGGTTAAAGAAAAGTGTTGAGGTTGTTTTGGTAGGGACAGGGCCATTTTGTTCAGGAAATTGTTTCTGAACAGCTGCTTAAATATGACTGGTGCGATCAGTTAATGCAAAAGTGCACCAGGGACGCAGCTCACTTGCCCCCCGGGTCTGGATCCGCTCTTGATTTCTTGTATAATTAGGAATATTTTACCGTTTTCATAAATGATTTGACGCACTTGGCCACAAAGCCATAACCATGCTTACTCGACTCTGCAGTATACGTGCAAACCGAAGAAGATTAGAGGAAATGATGCAGACGAGGTTGCAATCTATCTGTATCGATATCATTCTGTATCAGTATCATAAGGTTAATTGGCGGGGGCGGGGGGAACATCATACCAACGTATAGAGAGAAGACAGTGAGAAGCAGTTACAGTTTTAAACTTGAAAACGTTTGAAGTAACAAAACTGATATTTTAATTTGTTTATGGGGACAGGGAAGAAATCAAGCTGATTTTGATGATTACTAAGAAAGTGTCTTAAACCTGAAAAAATGCTAAAAAACACTCCGTGTGCTAATTAGCTATCCTAGTTCATCAAGCTAGCGATCACGGTGGTGAAAAAATTCTATCGTTGTTTCATACACACAAGAAATCTCTTTACAATCAGAGGAAGCGGAATTACTCCAATAATGTCACAAACTATCGATCTATCACATCTTAAGTCACAACTTTCGGAACTGAATACAGCAGCCTACGTACAGGCACTATCGTGTCGTGTTTTCACGGGCTCGTCCTCATGCATAACACACTAGGATGTCAGACAACTCGACCGTTTGCCAACTCGGCTTCAGACAACTCGACCGATGAGACAACTCGACCATTGAGACAACTCGACCGTTTGCCAAGTCGTCCGTTAGGCCAACTCGACTTTGACAGAGAGCCAACTGGACCAGTGAGATCTCTTTACATAATACAGTTGTTTCCCAGTTCAAGATCTCGAGAATTATTCAATCAGATTGCAGCTCTGCACAAATCTTCAAATTCCAGTTAAATGTGGTCGCCGTCCACCTTGTGTGATTGAGACACCACCGAATCAGTTTCAGTTTTAAACTTTTAATTCGGACGTTCAGGATCGGACACCTTTTCTCGGTTGGATCGGTTTCCGGAATAGTAACCACGCGAGCGGCTAATCAATTTTCAGCCAGAACCATTGTAAAGAGCTTATTTTCTAATGAAAATTTTCTCAGTTTAGAAAAACTTGGTTCATAAATAAGAATACCAATGAATTTTAAAAAAAATTGGATCTTGTGTAAATTGCGACTCAACTTTTTCAGCTGCACAGCGCGAGCAATCAACTATACTACGTCGTGCAGCACAGCTGACGAACTCATTACGTCACGTACACTTGTGCAACATCCGTAGGCCTATACAGTATAGCGAGATCAGTTCGCAAAGTACAGTATATTGCATGCATACACTTAATGCGTCATCCAAAACTAGGAAACAATATGCGTTTAGTTTTCGGCAAGTTTTAATAAAATGTAACTTTGAAAGTCATTTTGATTAAACAGATATTAGATGCAAACGTTTATATGACTGTTGAGTATGAAAAAATTATTTGGGATCTCTCGTAGTGAGTGACATAATCGCCCTATAACTATGCCATTGCGTCATTTTTTCCGGCTACCCGCCAAAATGTCAAAGTGCGAATCAGAATTCTGGCCAAAATTTCACTTAGGCCTATAGAAATTTTCCGAGAGCAAGTTTTGTTCAAAAAGAAGTTTACATGTCACTTTAAACCAAACCTGTCTGAAAATGTAGACCGGAATCACAACACCAAGGAGCCTTTAGGTTTTTATTTCAAGCATCTGGAACAAGGAAAACGACTATAATGCATATGGACCATACACGTGCAGCGCGGGTGCAAGATCGGTTGATTACGCAAAGATTGACTTACTACAGCCACCATTTTTATAAATACCTCAGAAATTAGGCTTGTCTATATAGTACATGAAATTCCATCCCATCATTAAAGCATACACGTATATTATTTACACCGTGGCATCAGTGGACGACTGAGCCGAGCGGACAGTGTCTCAAAGGAGGACTTGTCTCAACGGTCGGCTTGTCTCTCATTTCTACGCACGGACGGTCGAGTTGTCTCGACGGTCGAGTTGTCCGAAGTCGAGTTGGCAAACGGTCGAGTTGTTCGGACCTTACACGTTGACACGGTGCAAGTAAAAAGTAGGGCGCCAGCGCAGCGCGTTTGCTCATCGAGATCATGATGTGCTGATCCCCTGGGCCGTTTTCCAAACTCAACTTCGTCTCCGTTTCAGGCTTTGTCCCCGAAACCAATCCCCGATTGTGGGCCTGACACGTTTAAATAAAATTGGAATTCTATATGTTTTGGCTCTCTTGCATCATATTTGATGTTTTGTGGCACTATTAGACTAATTATTCCGCTTCCAGCTTCAAAGTTAGGTCGTAAAAAAACAGCTGACGCCTAAATGGAGCAGAAGTTGAGAGTATTGGAAAACGGCCCTGGATCAGTGAAACATGTTGAGTGCATGCGCGCGCACACACGTACACGTTCACCGCGTGGAGATCAATCGGTGGTGGATATACGTACGTATACGCGGACGGACCACGCTGATATGATCCAGGCCTCGAACTCAGAGTCATAACAAGTGGACGGTGGACGAATAGAAAGGTGAGATTTGTTTTGTTTCTTTTGCAGGAATTGGCGCGGCTTCTTGACTGGAAAGTGAAGTATGTATTGAAGTAAACATCTTCAGTTTTATTTTTAAAAAATGTTATCGCTGACAGTGAACAACTCATAGGTGCGGGGCCCAGCATGATTTGTTTGACTTGCAGGTTGGTTGACAACATGGCTGCACCACCACATGCGCCATGCATGATCCTGCCATCCTGGCATGCTTTACATACAGTTCAAGGCTAAAGTTGTACCATAGACCATTATTGTTAACCACCGTCATGAACAGTTCATACCCTCGCTGATAAACACTGAGAAACAATGCGGAAAGAGTTCCTGACAGTCTTGAAAACTGGTACTGTGGTAGGCCTA
>NW_019091535.1:462948-491713 GCF_001949145.1 Acanthaster planci | reverse complement strand
GTATTGGTGACTGATAAGTGATAGGCCTAACCATGCTTACACTGTTACACGCCCCAAAAAGTTACATTCAGCATGTTCAGCTCAGAAATTTCTTTAGCCCATGCTCACGTATTGCATCATCAGGTCATAGCCCTTCTTAGAAAACTCTTTTTCAGACAAGTCTCAACTCTCATCGTGCATTAAGTGTTGTCCGTACTTGGAACTCTTTCCACATGTTCAATCTAGTATGGGCTTACATGTAAATAAAATTAAAGCACTCGATGGGAGAAACACAGTGGTGCAAATCTTATCACCATTGGCGTTCTGTTCAGGGTAACCCAGGTTGACTCCCTGACCATAGGCCTACTACGTTATGGAGGGAGTCCAAGGTATAAGTCAGTCTGCAGCCCCTGATCTGACAAAAACAGAACTGTATTTTTTATATCGGCTCGATGGCAGGTGGGTTAAAGCCAGGTACCAGTCAGGTCCTTAGTGTAGCAAGCGAGCAACAAACCTTCACTGGAAACTGCGTGCACGCAGTTCGGATTCCTTCTTTTAACTCAAATCTCGAATAACTCGAATTTTTTGTCCATTCCCCAGAGATTCGAGGTATGAGATTTTACTGTAATTCTCTATAATCCCCTTAAGGTGAATTCTTCAATATACCGCCTTGGCCCTCTGCCAGGACACTAAGGACTATTATCACTTTGGAAACGTAGTTAATGGTCCAAACCAGCGGACTCTCCTCTGAAGGGGGGACTTGGTCAGGAGGCGAGTTAGTAAGGGGGTGAGTTGGCTAGGGGACGGGATGGTAAGGGGGCGAGTCGGCCAGGGGGCAAGTTGACCTACAATCGCAACACCATCCCCACTTTCCCTTCTCCCTCCTCAGCTAAGGTTTTGGGTCACAGCTCGATTCTGCAAAAAATTGAGCAGCAAATGGGAATGCACCAGTTACAGCTACACCTATCCCCTGGAAAGTGACAATTTTCCCTCTTCTGATATTTTCATTATCTGTAGTAATAGAAAACAACTGCAAGACATTCCTTGCATAATTTTTAGGAGTTTTGTTCCTACATAGCGCATTTCAGAGTTTCAGAAAATCCCACAAAAGGCAGGTTCCTCAAAATATTGACCAATAGAATGTGTCGCGAACGTCATTCGATTCTGTCATTAGTGTCAAACAAATCAACTGCAAAAAAACAGCGAGTAAAATCAAAATCGATGTACAACAGCTTTAAAAAAAAGTGCAAACAACACCCTGAACAATCATCCTTTTACGACTGGACCAATCACATTTTCTTCAAGTACGTTTCTGAAAACTGCTAGCCAAAATACCAATCATGGCAATTTTGTGGCTTATTATCGTGGCCTGTTTGACCTTTGACATCACGGAATGACAATGCTCCGGGATTTTTCTCTTCATACCAAGGTTTCGCGAAAGAAAATTGGCCATACTGAATGACGTTCAAAAAAAAATGACGTCTGAGACATAAAATACGATTCATGACAAAAATCAAATGCTCAAGAGTTGTTAATTTTAATTAAATTTTGAGCAGAGATAACTCTAAAATAAGCGGCAAAATGAATGTCGCGCATGGAATTTTCAAGCACTGCATGTGGCAGCGTTTCGGCATTCTCGAATGTCATGCATTTTTTTCACAATTCTCGAGCCTCATCAAAATTCTGTCAAATATGACGTTGGCAAAATACATATTGTTCTCATTATACATTTTTGATGCAGCCAAACTTAAATGATTTTTTTCAGTGGTTGAAAGGTATTACACCTAGGCAGATATGCTGATATAGTGAGAGTGATTGTAAACATTAAGAGAATGAAGAGAACCAAACTTTTCTCATTTTCTGTCAATTTTGTGCTCTTCTTTTCTTGGCTTATTTTTTTAAAAGTTATTTCTTAGGTGCTTTAAAATACATCAGTTGAAAAATATACTGAATTCTCCTCGTTGTTGAGAGAGATTTTAAATCAAGTCATCTGGTGTAAATACTCTGATATAAAACTTTTAATGAATTAAACTCCATTTGATTTGCGCTGGTAGCCAATGAAATGTCCACCAAATGTACCTGTACACATTATGCCTAATTATCCCCAGATAATCATTTTTATAAATCTGGAGGTGCTAATTGTTATTTACATGATCAAAGTCACTCTTTCAGGAGTTTTGAAAAATGACATGCAGAGTTGCATTTTGGTCCATGTTATGAAGAACATGCCATATTTCTGTTAACATGTGCATACATGTACTTTGGTTGTGCAAATTATTGCAAAGTGTGGAAGTAAATTTGAACCTGCGTGAAAACTGCTTTTAAAAGCAATAAATAGATGGAGCAAAAAAATCTGCTATTTTCATGGGTAGACCGGGTGCTCTATGTGGCCTTTGACCTTGCCTGACTCGTAGGACAGGTTTTTTAAATCAGTTTTCGTTTCCCAGTTTGTCATAATGTAAGTGAAACAGATTGCACTTACCAGCAGACCTTAATGTCAAGACCTACATGTACATGTACTGTACATGTATATCAGTATGAATGCATCTGGTCTCAGGAACTGATTTCACAGACTGGTGGGGTAAACAGCCATGTGCATTTGAATCTGTGATATCTTTTCTTCCAAGTAATCCCCAGTGGTTGACTGAGTGTTCAGTTTGCCCCACTGTTACTCATCTTAACCACTCCTTTCATTTTCTCAGTAAGAGGAGGATCAGTCTAACATCTTTTTCTTGATAAATTTAATTAGGTCTTAACCACAAATTTCTGTAACTTGTTGGTTATCTTTAAAGGGCCCATGTAGACTTTTTTCACACACTCCTTGTAAATGCATATTTGTGTCCCATATTTATGTAACCTTATTTTAATTTTCATTTTGTCATTTTTAAGAGCATTTTGGTGGCTTTTGAAAAACAGTTTCTACTTAAATGATACAAATTTGGGTGTTACAGTTGCTACATAATTTTAGCAGAAAGCCTTAATGTTTGAGCCTTATTTCTTCAACTTTTGCAAAGTCTCCACATTGAGATATTATGGGCATTTTGGTATTTTACTGTCATAATTTATTTTGGATGCAAATTAAACTCATGAACACAGAAAATACACACACAAATAAGAGACCAAGTTCTGTGAAGGAACTTACAAAAAACCTCTTGCAACATCGAATTGTTGCGTGCGTGTATTGCCGGCGTAGAGTAATCGAACGGAACGTACAGTACATGTATAGACTGGTTCTAGTTGCTACACTTCTTTGCATGGGTGCTGCGCAGCGGGAACCAGAGCAGCTTCGTTTAATGCATTGAGCTGTGGGCACGTGTTTTCACCACTGTGACAGTGAAACGTGAATGAAGTTGTGAAAATAATGGAAAACTTGTGAAAATTGCAGATGTAAGTACGAAAACATACAGAAACAAGCATTTTAATGTGAGAAAAAGTTATTGAAAGATATTTTGTGAAGACAGAAAAGACATCAGCTCTTCTGGACGTGCCCAAACGGGCACGCCTAGTTAGAATTGTAATTGCCTGAATGAGCTATCGGACAGGTGATTCGCTGCAGCCTGCAGCAACATGCTTCCATTTATTAGGAAAAAACATTGAAGCTTTATGTGAAGTACTATTTGTTCTTTCAATGAGATTGGCTTCCAAAAAAATGGAGGTTAGACAGTTTTCATAACATTTAAGAGAAGGATAAAGTTACTGAAACTACAGGGAAATTCCAGTGGTATGCCATTCAAAGGGTAAGTCTCATAGAGCATGACCGTCATATATCCCCCCTTGGGCTGGTAGTCGGCTGTCCCTGCTCTTTAGTAGAGCCTTTCCCAAATTATAGTTGGGTCTTCAAGGTTGTTTCTGCTCAAATTGTGTTGTGGGTAATTCTGTTTAAATATGGGGTCCAATTTTATGTCAAATTTAATGCAAATTACCTGCCGAACAGATTAAAAATAGTTGAAGTCAATTTCATTGATTATTCCTTGTCATATAAAACAGGACAAATGTAAGGGGGATACAGAAAGGTTACAGAAAGAAACAACACATTTGGACCCCAAATTTACAGAAAGATCCTTGCCCTGTCTGAACCAAGTGACCGCTTGTATTTTATTCTGGTCTTTGCTGTGGTGCTGGTCGGCTTGGAACTGTAGAAATTTCCTCTGTTGCTGGCACCTTGGGTTGAGCTGGCCTTGTTCATCTCCAGTAGTCACTGAACATACCAATTTTATATTCACCAGTTTGGAAAAACAACAGTTGGCTATGAAGTTGGTATTGTTGAACAGCATACGATAGTAGTAGTGTGGTGTGAGCTTTCTCTAGGGGTTTGAGGGGCAGGAGTATGACCTCTTGTGGAATGTACATATGAAAAGATTTTTGGAACTTTTAATGACCTTGTGTTGCCCATGGAATGGATTAGAGCCTCTGTCTGGATGGGTTTGTGCACAGGAACCCTCAAAATTTGGCCTCATTTTACATTTTTGAAGAGGGTAGTGTTCTGTATTTGTGGCCATCATCCAAAGGACTACATTTTATGTACATGTACTGTATTTAGAGATGTTTTAGGATTATCAAAATACTGATGGTCATTGGTTTAGAATTTAAAGCATAATACACATTTTTAGTTTGGTTTCATGTGAAAAAAATGCAAGGAAATACAGATTTTTTTCCATAAGCTACAGGTATTTCTCTTTTGCTGTAGAAGGGCTATTTTGAAACTGTACACTGGTGCCACTGTGAACCAGAAAAAGCAGTGCAAACAAATGGAGGATGCACATGTGTTCACTTCGTATTCACTTTGGTACTCTACCCTATACTCTGCTAAAAATATGTACAAGTTTAATGTGCCAACATGTCTGATGCACCATACAGGAATGGATACATGCACATTGAAATCTGTTCATCTATGTGAAATGCTTGGAAGGGTGCTTTATCAGGTACTTTGCAAAATAGATTCTGTGAAAGGAATTGGCAATTGAAATCACAGGAGGGTTGATATTGGATGCTTGACAGGTTTATCATGCAAACGCAGGTTATGACTAAGAAGCTTTCCTGTGTTACTCTTGGTGGGGTATTCCCTGAATGTGGCAAGTTAATTGACGGACATGAAATGACAGTTTCCTTCCATTTCCTGGTGCTGGGACTTCAAAATGTCAGGAATCATCAGTGTTCTCGGTGTCGTTGGAAAGTACGCATTTCTGGCGAGACGCAAGCATGCTGAACACTTCGTGCTGAATGGTCACAGTGTCCAGGAGTGCTTAGTGTACATGTATGTCTGAGGAAACTCCTCTGTGGTGGAATATCTTTCATATTCCACAGTTTGGGCTAAAATCCCCTGTATAGTTTTTAAAAATGATGTTGTGAAGATTTCTCTGTACTTATGTCTTTACCATCGACAAGTTCTGACCAGTTGAAAAGCATGGATTGTGAAAACGTATTGTCAAAAAATTTCATCTGGCTTTTCCCCCGCAGGTACAAAAGCAGGGAACACCATCAACCTAGACCAACATGGCAGATCAGCAACCAAGTGGTCGTGCTCGTGGGAGGTCCCGTGGGCGAGGACGTGCCTCTTCTGGCCAGCAGCCAGCCCCGACCAGGCGCCCTGGTGAGACAGCAGCAGCAGCCCCTCCCCGCATGCCCGCGGCTGAGCCAGACCCCCTGCCCACCCCAGGAAGAGGACGCTCAAGGGGTGGCTCCTCCCAGGTACCCGGATCAGGAGGTTGGTATTCCTTTAATAGCTACTCTTTTATGCTGGTTTGTTAAAATAAATATTTCTTCATCGGCAATGGAGTGTGACTGATTTTAGGCAGTCATGTCCATTTTTAGCCAAAGCATGTGAATGAAAAATTGTGAAGAATGCTGTCACTTACTGGAAACTTGCGAGGAACAAAATTCCAGTATGGAAAACTCTGCCCAGGTTTGTTTCTGGAAATAGATTACACTGTCTTTCGTACTGAATACCATAATTTTCGGAATATAAGCCACCCAGTGTATAAACCACAGCACACAAAAATTGGCAAATTGAGATCGACAGTTGGTGTGTAAGCCGCACCAGCCTACAAGCCGCACCAGCCAATAAGCCGCACCGCAGTGCTGACGATCTAACCACGAAGGTCATTGTGCTGCGTGCTGAAGAGCCAATGCAGCATGTACATGTACGTAAATGGTTCCACTACACGTGCAATCCTAATTGAAATGCAAAATGCAAACGAGTCTCACCACAAAAATTGAACTTTAAGCCCTCAGATTTAATACTTTTGCGGGTTGAATGGTTTGTCCTGCATGGGTCCTGCGTCAGCTCTTGCCCTTTTTTCCAGCGGCCAGCCAAAGTTATGCGGTGGAAGACATACAATTAAATCTTGAGAACTCAAAGTCAGTTAAGTCAAAAGATTGTTTTATCTTGTAGGCCGACTATTTCTTGCCAAAAGGAATAGGCTTTTATGTAAGAAAAATTATACTTCTGTAACTGTCAACAACACTACATCCGGTTATCTGGAAGTTTTTGTGACGCCAATCAAAACAACACCACCAAATTGCTTCAAAACTGAAAAATCTGCCACAAGACCTTGGTTCGAGTCATAACATTGGAACTGCTTGTGTTGCATGCATGCTGCATGCGTCACACACACTGCATGCAGTCAAACCCTGTTTTCAAGCTAGCCTGACTGCTACCGCAGACCCATTCATGGACCGTTCAGTTGCTGAATCTTTCTGATAACCATGTGACCACAGACGTCAGAGACGATCAGCGAAAAGACAAAGACCTGCCACACGAAGGTACACCATTGAAGCAGTTGATTTTTATCTAACGGTAGAAAGAAATCTTAAGATTTCAGAAGTAATAAAAGTCTTAGTAAAATGATTGTTCATCTGCAAAAAAATACACCTTGAGAATGAATGAAAAGCGCAAAAATAATCACTAAAAACCTTTGCCACAGCATACCGGTAACAAGTAAAGTTTAAGATTAAGTACACATTTCGCATACATAAATTTGTTTTTGTGACTCCACGACTCGGGGAATTCCGTTAATAACTCTAAATCCGGACAACATAAATTTTTATTTATTCTCTGAGATTAGAGTTCTCCAGTGTAAATGGCAACCAACGAAAACATGACTGAGCCATCGGCACACGGTACGCTTGACCTGGCTGTGACTTTGGTGACTAATTTTATCCTTCAAAGTTTGTTGTATAAGCTACAAGACGTATAAGCCGCAGAGACATTTTGCAGCGTGAGAGTCAACGTATAAGCCGTGGCTTTTATTCTGAAAATTACGGTATATTTTGTTTTTTTCTCCAACAGTGTAGCTTTCTCTGATATGGAATTTTTTCTTTCAGCCCCAGTTCCAGCAGAGCCAAAAGTGCCCCCTACAGTCCAGATGGCTGCTCTAAGCATGAGCGCAGCTGGGGAAGGAGGGATGGGTGGTATCAGTGGTCGTGGTAAGCAGGCCCAGCTGAGTTACCAAGAGATCAAGACCAGACCTGACCACATCAAAGATAAGAGGGGTAAGTTGAACAGCAAGGCAACTAGCATTGGGGCCATATTTATGGGGTTTAACCACTTGCTGCCGGGGAACCCCGTTCCGAGCACCATGGGTTCATACACAAAGCCAGGGTGCTCGAAATGGGACAAAAGAGCTGGTCTGTGTAACAAAAGACAGTACGCGGAACAAAGACCTGCTTCTGGGAATTTTTTTGGCTTGCATTTTTCGAAGGTATAGGTAATTCTTCACTGTTTGTAAACAGTATACTACTGTTTGGGGCATAGCGCGCCCGTGGATTGGCACCGCAGACAAAAGTGCTCCAGGGCCCCATTAATGAGCGACACGGCACGACTGCGTGCTAATCCAGCTACGTTTGAAAAGACGGCACTCGCATTCACTGGGGACAAAGGAAACACCTCCCAATTCTGGGCTCTCTTTACAGGGCGGCAGGCCTGCCTGAAATGTGGTTCGTGTTGTGGATTGCAGCATGAACTGTGGAAGGTCTTTGAAACCAAGGGGATAAATTACCTGCGGCACTTCGACGTTTATTTGACTTTTTTATATACATGAAGTTCTACCAAACCTCTTTGTTAATTAACTTTGTTTCCAATTTGGTTGAATATTGGTACTATTGCTTTCATGGTACAGTCTTTGTGAACAATTTCATTGTCATGAAATATTTTCCAAACTTCAAACACGTCAAGCGTCCAGAAATAGGATGAGCGTATAGCCTGGTGTCCCCTAACTTCTCGCAAAATCACAGAAAATCCCACGAAAACATTTAAGATATTCTTTAAAATTTAAAATTAAAAGTTTTAGTACATTATTATTACCTCCACCCGCATACCCAACTAAAAAAATTGTTAACGATGATTTTTTAAGGGCGCATTTTGAAAGAGTTCATGTGTACTACTTACGATTATTAGCCAATATTCACTATTGGGAAGGTATTTTTTCATACAACCTCAGACATTTTGGGTGCCGGATTGGAGTATGCTTTTTCAGGTTTCATGCTGGTCGGGGAACACCAGAGCTGGCTAATACTGACAGGTGCCGACCGGCGTAGCAACTACCCTAAACTGAAAGTCCAGTGTGAGCTTCCTGATTAGCAGTTTCTCCGTCGAACAGTGATTGAATTGCTTCCTGCACAGGAAGTAATTGTTATAAATATCTGCCCTATTTGATTTGTGAGGGCGAGAAAGCTAGTAGAAAAAGTTTCCTGGGTTCCAGTTGCCTGGGTTCCAGTTGCCTGTCTCCATTGTCGCTACATGGCAAACTATTCACAAAATGTTGGCTGTTGCCCGGAGCAATAGACCGTATTCGTAGGAAGCCACGTTTTTCTTGTTTCCTGAATCTACACATCCATTATTAATTAATCTACTGTTTAAAATTTGCCAGCTGGAACTCTGGCTCTGTAGAATGTGGGCGAAAGGATTGGTTCTGGATACAACTGTAAGTTTATAGTTTCCAGGAAGTAGAAAAGTCATGTTGAAATAGAGGTAGCAACTGTTCTTTGCCCCACTTGATCTGAGTGGATTTTTGAAACATTTTCAGTACTCGGCTTTAGAAAACTACCCAATGTTCCAGAGGAATTGATGAGATTTACTGAAAGCCCTTGTATCCTCTCTTTCTCAGGCACAGCTGGAGCAAAGGTAGATATCCTGACCAACTGCTTCCAACTCAAGAGGGAGGAACACTGGCTTTTGTACCAGTATCACGTGGATTTCAGCCCGATGGTAGAAAGTATACGGGCCCGGCAGGGCCTCTTGCGCTTTCACACCGAGTCTCTGGGTACCCCCATGGCATTTGATGGGATGATACTGTTTCTGCTTAGAAGGCTAGACCAGCCGGTGGGTATGAGTAATAAAAACTAAGAGGATAGGACCAAGTCGGGGGGGGGGGGATATAACCCTACAGATTTACTGGTCTGGATCCCAGCTCAAAAGATTTCAAGCCATCAAAATAGAAGAAACTTTTTTGCAAAGCTTTCTGAAATTGCCAAACCAGGTTTGTTAATGTTTTTATCATTATTAATATTTATGAATGTCTTCAGTGTATACATGTTTATGACTTACTGCCATTTAAGCACAACTTTTAACAATGCAATCTTGGTGAACTCCACAGACGCATATGCACCCCCTCTTGAAATACATGTAGATGTCAGGGCATTGCACTCTATATGCTTATTTTTGTCGGCAGTTGTTACCCGATGCAGCAAGGGACCGTTAGGTTAGGGAACCAGACACATTACTTCTGTTCAGTTTTTGGATGCCGTTGGAAATTGTGTCTGGTGTGATGCCTATGGCTGTTTTATTTTGACTTGTTTTGGTGTGACTGATGTTCAGCAGTTTGGAAATCAGATATTGGATCCTATGCCCTCCATTCGCCACCTGCCAATTAATCAAGTCTGGCATAGCCATTGAATATACAAGTACATAAAATACGTCAGGTGTCTTGTAACTGCAAATGCATGAAATGAGAAACACACCATTAGGCCTGATAGGTCTAGTCAAGTATCTTCTGTTGCACTGTACATGTACATGTATGTTCAGCATGGCCTGGGGTATTCTGTACATGGATGTGAATTGTCCTAAATTAACCTCTTTTAGGATCCCCAAATTTTAAATACATGTAATTTTGAAAATCACACGAAGTCCAAGAGTGTGACTTCTTGACCTGTTTAATTTGACATGTACCAGTGAAATTGTTGTCAAACTATATTGGTTTGTTTGGAACGCACTTAGTTACTTACGGAAATTAAAGAGTATGTTCTGAACTTACAAATCTCATTCAAGATGTGCCAGGGACACAAAAATAGACCCAAATTTACAGAAGAATTTGATTGTACTTGAAATTCCTGGGGAAATACTTGGCCCTCAGTAAGCTCCTGCTTGAGCCACAGCTTTGGCAGTGAGGAATTCTTTGGACCACCTTATGTACCCATTTCATTGTGCAACTGCCAGATTAATAAAACAGTCGGCCACTTTTGTAAAGGTTATAGGAGAACCATGCACCTTAACATTGACGCACAGCTGAAAACAGCACAGAAACTGTTATTATATCAGTCAATTCACAAGCGTGCCAAGAGAGCTTGTAAATGGAGGCACCTTCCTACAAAACACTGTGATGCTTAGTTTGAAATTGTGTCCAACCCATAGGTCACCACTCTTCAAACAAAACGCCGCAACAGTGATGAGATAGTGACAATTACGATCACCCTGAAAGCTGAGCTGGCCCCCAATAATCCCACCTGCCTCCAAGTCTACAATATTATCTTCCGCAAGTGAGTAGCCGGCTTCACCCTTCTGCCAACTCTCTGTTTGGCAGGGGCACTTACTTTTCGGAGTTTTTATTGCAAATAACTTTCTGCAGTCTGTAAACCAATAAGGTTCTTGCTTCATGGCCTGTATTGGCCCTCTCCCCAATTCTGCATACTGTACCTCTCGGACCCCTTTCATTATTAACTGCAACCGTCAGTCCTCCAAAATCTCCAGATGGTTTTGGAGGATAAAGGCTATATGACAGAAAAATGTGGTCCAAAAATTAAGCAATGCATTGTGCGTGCTCTGCCATGTATAAATTTGATTATATGTGAAATCATACCCTACTTCTCCAAACACACATATTGCAGTGCCGTTGACTGCATTTCGTGTTGTACGCTAGGTGGAAGAGGATGACCACTGCGTGAACTTAATCACCTATCCCCCCCCAGTAACTGAGCTAAATCTTTATGAGTATGCATTTGTTACATTGCCATTTTCCAACAGGGTCTTGGGATTGATGGGCATGCAGCAGATAGGCCGCCACTATTTCAACCCCAATCTCCCGGTAGTCATTCCACAGCATAGGTTAGTCATACCCTTTTAATAAGCCCCAGGGGTTTGCTTCACGCCAGAAATTTCATTTGCCTCAACCCTGGATTATGGAACTTACAGAAAATCTCGTGCAGGATTGAGTATAGAGTTTATGAATATACATTGGGTAAGGGCAAGACCTGTAAGTAAAATTAACTTTGTGTAGATGATTTCATTTTGTATGGTTGGAAAGCTTCCAGAGAAAATGTCTGACGGGAAAGTTTTAGTGGTATGAAATAAGCAGGTTATGACGTCAAGATATAATTTACCGTGACTTAATCAGTTGTGATTTTGGAACTCAGAGAACATGATTTGAAGCTTCATCACATCTTATTTCAATGTACTTCACAAACACAGTTCATAATGTATCTTCCGGACTTTTTAATCCTTACTCTTTCACACATTCAATTATTTCAGGAGATTTGTAAATTTTGCATACACAAACCCAGTAACCTGCCACAGAGCAAGGGTGAGGCTTACCTGTACCGGACACGTATTCTTTATACACGTGGCCGAGGTCTCCAAAATTGGACAAAGGGAACTGGGCCTTGTAACAAAAGACAGTTCTTGTAACAAAAGACCAGGCTGCTGGGAATTACCAACATTTTTTTCACTCTCAATAGTGGAGAGAATCCAGCCTTGTTTTGAAACAGTATACCATGGTTTGGGGCATTTAATTACGAGCGGATTACCACCGGAGACAAAAGCACTCCACCACCGCAGCGATGAGCCACACTGTACCACTGCACGCTAATCTGGCCCCTATTGAAAAGAGGTCAGCAGCGCACTGTGCCAGGTTCGTGAAAAAACGGAAATAATGTAACACCGCACAATCTGGGCTCTTTTTACAAGGCAGCAGGCCTGGATGAAATACTCCAGCGTCAGTAGATGTCTGTCAGATTAGAGTAGAAACCAGACAGTCCTTCGTGTGGGTGTAAATGTCCAGTAAATGAAGATATAAATTTTTAAAGAATTTTGAAAACAGAAAAAAATGAAAATTATCCCATCCCAGCATCATCAACATTCATAAATGCCCCCAGCACGAAGTGGTTATGTTAAAATGCTTCTCTGTTGAGAGCCATTTCTGCATTAGTTCCTCACCGTTCTTCATTTCATCACTTTTCCATACTTCCCCCCCTCCTCTCATCTTTTCCCTTCATCCTCATAGTTTGCAGCTCTGGCCAGGCTTCATCACTTCCATTCTCCAGTACGAGGAGGAGGTGATGCTGATGGCGGATGTCTCCCACAAGGTCCTGCGTACGGACACTGTGCTGGACATCCTTGCCAACATCTATGTGGCCAAGAAGGACCGCTTTAAGGAAGAGGCAATGCGCATGCTGGTCGGGGAGATTGTCCTCACCAGGTACTGTTTATTTTGGGTTTAGGCTCCCCACCCATAAAAGGATGCCTTGCACCCTGGGTAGGCTGGGATCTCCCTCGGACCTCAGTGGGGAGTCGAATCCCCCCCTCCCTCGTCCCAGCAAGTTACAAACATGTACTCAGCACAGAACAGACGACATCAGAGACCTTGTTTTAGTTGGAGCGAGTCACAGTAGGATGTGTCACAGTGTTGTCATTTTGTGAGTCCTTTCACAGAACCAGTCATAAGTGACTGGGTTAGCAGTGACAAAGAAATGCTTTTGTCACAGTTCACTTGAAAATCTTATGACGTGGCTTTAGACTGGTCGATTTGTGGTGGACTTACAGGAGCTTGGGATGGACTTGACTACGGCACTTGCATTACGTTCTCTGGTTTCTACAGAGAAGGAATTTTCAGAGCACAGT
This sequence comes from Acanthaster planci, assembly GCF_001949145.1. The sequence goes on along the minus strand of NW_019091535.1, from coordinate 478,626 downwards.
GCTCCATGGATGTCTGTGCTCTGAACAGTATTTCTCTTGCATAGTGACTAAGCGGTTTTCATTGTTTGTTGGTATGCGCTTAATGTGAGTGCAAGGTTTTTCAGCTTCTGAAAACTGTGTCAGTTTGAAAAGGTTTGCTAGTGCTCTGTATCTTCTATTGTAAAGAGATGACTGACCGTGTCATCCTAAGCAGGATTGTTGACCACAGTCGAGGTACTAGTAAATACTTGGGGGTACACTTTATCACCCGTCAGTCGTTTTGTTGCCCTCCTCCCACTTGGCTGCTACAGGTCAACCTATCCACTTGTGTGGCTCATTTCACATTTCTTTTTCCCTGCTTGTTTGTCACTTGGGAAATTGTGCAATTTCGAACTGCCTATAGATAGGTTTAGCCTTTCCCCCTTGGCCTTAAGTGCCAGTCGTAAATGTATAATTGTTTGATTGATTGATTTATACTTTCCCTCTGCCTTCTCCCCCAAAAAGCCAGACTATTTTCCAGTAAATCAAAGTGTGGTTTTCCTGTTGACTCATTTTGAAAAAAAAGTAAGCTTTATATGACAGAAGTTAGTGGTTTTTTTCAATTAGTCAGATAATTATCTTTTAGTCATGTATTTGTTAGTGTCTTGTAGTTGTCAGTAGTTGTTTTCAAAATTGATGGGCATCTCTTTCTGAATAGATCAGATGTTTCTTCAGGAGACGAGCCCTCTTTGTACACGTGATGTTATGAGTAATACACGTAGACACAAAGTGTTTCCTCTAGAATGGTGTAGTTCAGTCTTGAAATGACATATTTTGTTGGGATTTTGCTGGCATACACAACTGACCCTCTTGGTCCTATCCTATAAGCCAAAGCTTGTTTAATGAGAACGATTCCAAAGTCCTGGAAACTCAAGGAACATGTAGGTAACTGTTTCAAGTAATAGTGGCTTGGCCCGAAAAGCTCCCAACTTTTCACCGCAGATTTTGACGGGTGTTAAAAGGTTAAAGTTGAGCTCTCTTGTCAAATTGTGTTTTCATCTTTCTGTCGTTGAATTGTAGCTACAACAATAAGACCTACCGAGTGGATGATATCGACTGGGACAAGAATCCTATGCACACCTTTGCCAAATATGATGGCACGCAGATCAGCTACGCCCAGTATTACAAGGATGCCTATGGGCGGGAAATCGCCGATAAGGAACAACCACTGCTAGTCAGCATTCCCAAGAAAAAGGTACACCAGTCGTCCAATGTGTGACAATATTCCAAACCCACCATTGAGTGACGAGGAAGCATACACAGGGTGCCCTCATTTCCAGGTCAAGTATAAATGCCTGCATATGTTTTTTTGGTCATGACATGTACATTTCTGAGTGTTCCATAATAAATGCAAGACCTACAAAATTATTGTTTCTGGTTGTGGTAGAGGGTTGGCTATTCCACTGCAGCAGCTACGAGGTGTCACTTTGCAGATCACAGGAGGAGGGGATAACTCATGCCTTGTCATGGAACAGACTTTCCACGGGAAATAAAGCACATCCGTGGGTGCAATTGCATTTCCTGTGCCATTTTCTTAGCAAGAATAATTAGCTGCAAAAACTGAACAATGAAATAGAAAAAAATCATAAAATTCCAATTTGCCAGGGGTTTGTTTCTGAGGCTTACAGCATTGCCAACGCATTGTTACTGCTGTTGAAAACTCATTCATTTTCCCCAAGTGTACTTTCAGTGACAAGTTTGAGTGCACCCATCATTGCATTGCAAACATGTTTATACTATTTGTAAAATCAGCCGGTATCATTGGACTGCAGTGAAGTATGAAAGTTTCTTAATGCTTACAACAAAAAGTTGCTGGGATATACCAACTATTCTAGCAAAAGCCAGCAGAATGGGTCCACTATTTTGACGAGTCTTTTTTTTTTCTTCACTTATCTGGGGTTGGTGCTGCTGGTGCCTACTAAATCAGTGTCTCAGTGCACTTGTGTTGTTCAGTAGCAGTGGGGACCACATGTTGTAAAATAGGTGTTAGTAGGACCCAAAGGTTATTGAGGAACGTAAGATTTGTTTCAAAATCTAAACTTGCAGCGCAGTGTTGGTATTTGTGTTTTGTGTGATTACTGGCTCCTTCCCCGGGGAGTAGTTTCCCCAAGAGATACCATTTTTCAAAGTGTAGTTTCAATTTTTTTTTCCCGCCCCCCTCAGGATCAGCGTCGTGGAATGACTGGCCCCATCCACCTGATCCCAGAGCTGTGCATGCTGACCGGTCTGAGCGACGACGTACGCAGCGATTTCCACGTCATGAAGGACCTTGCCCAGCACACCCGCATCTCGCCTGATGACCGCGTTAACTCACTCTCTGCATTCATCCGCAGCTTTCCCAAGTGAGTGAATGAATGTGGAGAGAGCTTTTGTGCCTTTCCTTATAGAGTGCCAAAGTGTCAGTTTTGAACAGAAATTGAAGTGCAAACGTATGAAGTTCATGCACTAGTTCTTGTGCTCATGCCTTTTACACACAAAACTGCACATGACAGTGTTGTAGTTGAGACTATTTGCAAGACCATTCTCAAGACCAGTCACAAGTAACAGAACAGTGACAAAGGAATGCCTTAGCTGCAGCACATTTGAGTAGCTTGCAACTTGAATTCAGACTAGAGGTCTTGTGTTAGTCTTGTGAAGGTCTTAAGAGGATTCGACTACAACACTGGCATGTCAGTTACAGACAGCTCTTTTGCTGTGACACAGACAGTCTAAAAATTCCTTCCTCCTCTTGATATGCTGAAGTATGCAGACACAACTGACTGATTTTGACTGATCAGACAATGTTGTCAAGAATGCATATTTACATAGGAGAGTCAATAAAAGTGCCTTGAACTGCAGTCACTGACAGGACACTTCTGCACCATTTGTGCCACTACTGAGCATTAGTGGGTTCGTCCATAAAGTACGTACAAACGAAATGCAGATTTTTCTGACCCATCATCCTATATGCAGAAGTTTCTTGTCCTCATCACCTATAAGTTTACCATTGGTAGGTTACCATTGGTAGGTTACCATTGGTAGGTTACCATTGGTAGGTTACCATTGGTAGGTTACCATTGGTAGGTTACCATTGGTAGGTTACCATTGGTAGGTTACCATCGGTAGGTTACCATTGGTAAGTTACCATTGGCAAGTTACCAAGTGAATTGTTTTAAATTGGCTTTCGTATTATTCGTTTCTTTGTTTTTACGACACATATCGTGATACATATCGTATCGCGACCCAAGTATCGTATGAAAGTGGTATCATTACACCCCTACACATATGCATTCCACCATTCTTGAAGGCACTGCAGGTCTTTGTGGAATGAGTAATGTTGCGGTTTACCATTAATGGGCATTGGCATGGGAGGATGAATGGTGGGGTGGATGGTGGAGAATGCTGTGTTTGAATTTCAAAGTTCAAAGTTGACTCTAGTATTTATTTGTATGAGAAAGTGTCCCGATACGACGAAGATTCATGACAGGCAAATTTTATGTTGACGTACAGTCCATACTGGCTTGAACCCACCTTCCCGTCTGTACACACGGTGTAAGCAATGGCACAATCCCCCTCCCCTCTTCAGGCGTAAATACTTTATGGATGGCCCCCCATAACTTTGCTGTTCACTTGTCCACATTCTGCTGAAAACTGGCTTATTTAAGTCACACCCTTTGTACTAGGAAGCCTGTGTAATCATGTGATTTGTCCATCCTAATATCTTGCTCACAACCTGTAGGATAAAAAATCCAATCACAGACATGCATTTTGCATGTGTGCCAAGCAAACGTTTACCCGTTGTAGTATTGGCCCAGCAGCAGTTGTACCTTTGCATGAACGTGATGCAGACTATCCCTATGGAGTTAGCTGATACTCAAAAACATGTAAGCCTAAACATTGAAGCAGTAATGGCTCAGCTCCACCCAAACTTTTTTCTTGAATGTCTCACCATCAATTCCCTTGTTTTGGACTTACCCATAGGAACCAAGAGGCCCAAGATTACTTGAACAAATGGAGAGTCAGTTTTCCCTCGAAACCGGTTAAGCTTGAGGGCCGCGTCATGAAAGCAGAGAACCTCTACATGGAAACTGGGGTAACTTCCCTCTTTGACCTCCTTCCCTCCCAAAAAACCCAGATGGAACAACAATAGTATTAGCCACGGACTTCACGTAAAAGATCTGGACTGCTAATCCCTTAATCAGTATGCAGAAGTCATTGAAGCCAGCGGGCAGCCATCTTATTGTGCCGAATGGCGACATTTTGCAAAAACTTGGTCACCATTATTAATCACATTCACTCTTCGCATCAGTAGTTACAATGGCAAGCTAACCAACCATCGCCTTTGTATTCAGCACAATATAATGGCCACCGGTGGCTTTATTTGGTACAAAGGCTCTGCAAGTCCAGATTTTTTTTATGGGACGTCCGTGGTATTAGCAAGAATGCCACCTTCATGGCACCTGTTGACCATCATGGTTAACAGTGTTTTATGTCGGCAAAGTCGATACAGTGTAGAGAGGGCTAGGAAATTCAAAGGAAATGGACTGACGACGTGTACCAAATTAAAGTTGTGATAAGGACTTTGCCGGTGTAAAAATACCTAGCCATATCTACGTTATACTGGCTCTTCTGCGAAAAGAGTATGGTATTCTCTCAGTGAGAACAATTTATTGAAAGTTACCATATTGTTGTCTGCAGAAACTCTCCTTCAACCCAGCCGAAGCTGAATGGAGCCGTGACTTGCGCAACCACAGACTGATGACCTGTGTCGGTTTGAACGACTGGATACTGATGTTCGCACCCCGAGATCAGCCAAAAGGCATGGATTTCTTCCAGGCCCTCACCAGAGTGGGGCCTAAAATGGGCATGGCCGTACAAGAACCAAAGACGTAAGTGGTTTTAGTAACGTGAGCCAAAGACAGTGCCATCAAATGTGCAGCTGGAGTACTTGTTTTAGATTTTTTTTTTAATGCTGCGTTGCAGGTGCTGACGTCGCCCTCCGCAGCTGCTTTCATTTTGTTTTGGAATTGACTTTTTTTTCTTACTTTCAGTGATTTCAAAACTGTAAGTTCAGGGATCATTTTCATAGTGCAGAAAGTTTACTTCAGTTGTCATTTCGTTACCCATCTGCTTTCTTTAGACACCAGCTGAGGGATGACAGAGCAGAGAGTTATGTTAACTGCATCAAGCAGAACCTGAACCGCACAACGCAGATGGTAGGTGTTTCCACTTGTCAACACATTCCCAGTAATGAGCGGAAACACAGCACTGGCCTTGAGGCAACTGCATGTTGTCAAATCAAACCAGTCCACTCTCTTTTAGCCAGTTCTCTCCAGACACTGCGTAAATGCAATGCTGCGGCCGCTATCTGTACTTGCAGGGATGGCTGATGGGTTAAACCTTTGGCAGGGTTGAGATTTGTCTGGATTTCCGGATTTTTGGAAAAATGAATACAGGATTTAAGGAGTTTTCTACTTGGCATGGCGCTGCTGGAACTAGAAGTAGTATTTCCAAATGTTGCACAAAAGTTAATGAAGGACTTGTGCAAGTTCAAGTTGTGATCGCATGTGCACTCTTGTGTTGCTACTTCCACTGGAATGCAGTAGAATACTATGAAATTGGAGAAGGGTATATGGTATTAAACCATAATGACTCGACACTGACTCTAACTCGACTTCATGGGCTGCATGTGCACGATGCATGGTGGGAACCCGTACAGCCTGGCTCTATCGTGGGAACGAGGTTGTTGCTCACTGTACATGTGCTATGCATTGCAGTACTGTACTGGCCATGTTTACGGAAAACTTGGATGCCATTTTGTTTGTTACGTGCGGTTCTTAAAAAGTTTTTTGTCGACTTGATCAAAATGGCTCATCATGCCCTTAAAGTCATCAATTGTGGTGATCTTTCACCTCGTAAAGGTTTAAAAAAAGCCATGGAAAGTCTTGCGGCCTGAAAGTCAGGTGGAAAAAGAGGCTTTGAAGGGGAAGAAGAATATTATCAGCTTTTGATCAGCACAATCGACAAACAAGGATACTGCAGTACATGTAGTACGATAAATTGATAAAGTGGAAGATTGAGGGACAATACGTAAGGAAGTGTTGTTGATCCAGATTTTCAGTTTCCTGATATCTCACCCCTGCGCTGTGCATTCCTTGAGTCTCTGGGATGGACGGATGAGTTTACACATCTTTCTGACCCCTAAACTCAAAGAGTCTGTGGAGTTAGATTGTGGGTTAAACTTGAATGTGAGCACTGTATAAGGCCACCTGTCATAGCAAGTATTGCCCCATAGTGTCACCTTAAAGAGTGTTGCTTAATGTCATTGTTGTGTTTGGCTGTGGCTTAATTTTGGGCTGATATAGATGAATCTTAGGATACTTCATTACTGTGATAGCCTGGCTGTCACATGCACGTTCCCAGGGAAACTACCTGGTGTATTTCTTGGTTGGCCTGGAAAGTCCTTTGACACCCTCGGCGTTTTCTTGTCACACTTCAGGTGGTCTGCATCCTGCCCACCAATCGCAAGGACCGCTACGATGCCATCAAGAAGCATTGCTGCCTGGAGGCCCCTGTCCCCAGCCAGTGCATCGTGGCCCGCACCCTCAGTAAGAAGCAGACCATCATGTCAGTGGCCACCAAGATTGCCATGCAGATCAACTGCAAGATGGGTGGTGAGCTCTGGAAGGTGGAGATCCCGGTAAGTCGTTCACATTTAGTTTTCTCCTGCGCTTGAAAAAGTATGGGTTATTCCACGCCAATTCAAGCAACCCTCTATTGTAACTTAAAATACCAAAATAACTTGACTTACCAAACATAGGCCGTGTCTGAAACGGGCTTCCAGAGCTACGGCTAGGTCTATTGTCTGCACGTCTCCATGCATTTCCAATGGAATGAAGACCTAGACCTAGCTCTAGACAAGAGATTCAGATGCAGCCATAGTAAGAGGTTTTAGCTCAATCCAGCTGTCTGCTTTCTTGTTACTGCTGCTAAGAGTTTGGGTGCCATGTTAGTTTTTGGCACCCATTAACTGCTTACCTGTTGTGGTGCCTCTTTGAAAGCCTACATTTTCTCTTTCGAATTCAGGTTGAAAGCTGGAAATTGGTGCCATGGTTAATTGTGGCCCCTATTTGAGATTGTGCAATAAGAAATTGATGACCATTAAGCTGGATGTCTTGGCAGTTAATCTGATTTTTATGACTTGACATGGAGTTACTCTTTATCCCCTCTTCTCAGTCCGTAGATCTTTCCCTGTCTGTATGTGCAAGCTGTAACTTCAGCAAATTGCCGAGTAGAGTTTGTTGCCTGTTACTAATGTTTAATTTTCTTGACTGTGAATGTTTAATGGTTTCCAAAGGTTTTTATACCTGCACTTGATCATTACATTTTATAGGTGTTTGTCTGTTCATGTGCTTTTTATCTGCCTGCATTTGGCTGTTGGGTTCAATGCTTCAATAAGGGAATAAATGTCTTTTTTAGTCAGAGAGTAAAAAGAAATCTATTTATGATAGATTGCAAACAATTTTGTTTCAGAATTTTACTTTCATTTTCCCAAACACCCCATCCTATATATGGTATATTCCTTGTGCAAGTTGTCCAAAAGAATCTCCTTATATGGACTGCTGCATTCTCACAGACCCAGAATCAGTTAAACTGTCTTGGATCGAGGTGCCAGCATGTGACTTTTAACATAGCGTGCTTTATCACTTCTCAGTGGGCATTATCAATAGGTAATGCACGGTCAAGTTGCAGGGAGACTTGCTGAGGTATTTGTGAACAACATTTAAATCCATATAAAATCATTCAAGCTCTCAGCATTCTGAAAAGATGTTACTTACAATTTTTAACTCTAAACCTTCTGCAGTCAACTGTCCTTTCATTACTGGCTTGTCACATAAACGTCTGTCTTCCAATTGTCATCATTTTTGAAACAACTTCAGGAAGCTCACAGTTTGAATTAACAGTGACTGTGTCCTTGTCTTTTCCTCGGCTCCAAGCCCAAGAAAATGATGGTCATAGGGATTGACTCGTACCACGACTCCTCCACAAAAGGGCGCTCAGTCGGCGGCTTTGTTGCGACAATGAATGATGACCTCACCCGGTAAGTATGGTTTCCTTGATTTCGGCACTTTTTTCATTTTGTAATGTGTGGACATTTTTTGCTGTTGTTGCCATTAGCTGATCTAAAACATGGAAACTTGACTTCTCTCTCAGGGTAATTAAAATCAGTTTCAAGTTTCAGATCAATTCCAATTTGTCGCGTGTGCAAAGAGAACACGGCACTAAGCTGAAGAGTTTTTCAGTTTTGTAAGTTGAGTGTTTTTATGTACCAAGTTCTACCGTCAAATATTGAAATAGTAAGGAGGGAATAAACTTCTTGAACAAGTCTATTGATCAGTAAATGGAAGGTTAGATTACGGAATTAAAAAAATGACCACATCTTAGTTGTATCAAAAAAATGACAAAAGTGCTCGGACAGTACTCGGCTGACTAGTTTTTAGTACTTTTTAGGGATAACAGAAATAGAAAACATTTAGGTCATGTGAATTATTCTAAAATAACAATAAATATGTAACCATTTCAAAAACATCGTCATTGTCTGAGTTCAAGAAATACACAGTAGGATTGTGTCTTTTAATTTGTACCTTGAACTTAAACACTGTTGGTGGGCCAAGTTACATCAAGTACAACATGGTCTATTAAAGCGTGATATACTACATATATGGTGCACTAGGTACATGTACACTGTACATATCAGCATTCTGTCGATGATGCCATCCAATCAGCCTGGGAGGGGATTTTTTGTGGGAGGGGAAACACAGGATCCTTTTATTCATTTTGGGGTCCCAATTAATGGGGTAAACATTAAATTTATGATGTTTTTGAAATGGTGAATCTATTTTGTAATCTTACCTGTGAGCATTTAACATCCAATATCCACATTCTCCAGCTCTACCCACATTCGAAATTCGTTTTTTAGGGACCTTGGAGAAGTCAAAATTTCCGGGGGCACCAAGGCCAATTAAAAGGGCATGCAGGCCATTGTCGAAAATTGATGAGGGCCCAAAGGCAAATTTGTCAAAACACAGTCTGTTCAACCTCTAAAATGCATTCTTTTGCTTTATTGTGGAAAAAAGTTGACACACGAGCAAATGTCCAATAAGCAGTCAAAACCTAACACCAGGAATTGTTATACTCTATGAACAGGGCATGAGTTGCACATAAAGAATCGTCAAATTAATTAATATTTTTTCCTAACACTTGAAAATGTGTGCACATCCCTTTTGTTGACGTTTAGACTTTCAAGTTACCAGCTGAAAAATTGTATCCAAGAACCCTACCGTCCCCTTAGGCTTCCCACCCTGACATGAAAACAAGAGCAATAAGGGTTAAGGGTTAACAAGTTCTGCTGCCCTTTTACTTTTTTTTACCCTTTATTTTTGTTTGTTGCCAGCAATGCGGGCGGGAGATATATTTGGATGCCTGCATTGCCGGCGTGGCCGCATCTTCACCCGGCACAGATTTCGGGAAATCACGGTGCCGTCAACATTGCCAATCTCAGAGATACACACGGTGACTCCACCACTTACCCATGCATAAAAAAAATCAAATTTCTTGCATTTTGTAGCCGAGTTGCAGAGCTCCCTTTGAAAGGAACATTTCAAACGTTCTTTCCGAGGCATTGTCGCGTGTCGTACAAACTGACAGCGGGCCGGTAGCAATAGGAAAACTTTGATTCCACATGGCTGGTCCGCGTGCCTTGAAGCACGTACTATACGTGACACAGATCAATGCGGAGTGCATTCATGGTACATGTACATGTATATGCAACAATGCATTATGGGACACTCCGATTAGCTACACGTATCCTTAAGGATACTGGTTTGTGCTTGCGCACATCAATGCAATAGCGGTATATGCAACAATGCATTATGGGACACCACGCTTAGCTATCCGCAAGGGGTGCGGGTGTGTGCTTGCTAGCACGCACGATGTTCATTGCTACATGAAGTTGAACAGTCAACGCTACCCCCTCTGGACAGTCCATGTAGTGCACACGTGGCTTGGCCTGTAAGGCAGGGGGTGCGCATAACTATAGTAGCAGCTCGCTGCTTAAGAAATTTTGTGAATACACATTTGTGTGAGTGAAGGCAATGGGGTATGGTCTCGCTGACCAGCGCAGCCCGCGAGCGCTAGCACGGGGCTGAATTTATTGTTAAATATTTTGACAACTCACTAGAAAGGGCCAAAGTGTGCATTGGCCACAGCAAAAGTGGCCGTGGACAATGCAATTTTCCGAGGGGCATCACAGCAAGTAAAAGGACATCGACGGCACTGGCTGTCGTGGTCGTCGTGAATTTCGAACCCTGTATAGGCTTTAGACACGAAACAAAGGAGCCTGAAACCAGACAAAAGAGCTGGGCCTTGTAAAAAAAAGGCTGTACTTAGAACAAAAGACCGAGCTGCTGGGAATTGCCAACATTTTTTTCAGTTGTCTATAGGGGAGGAAATCCGTCCTCATTTTGAGAGATTATACCACTGTTTGTGGCATTCAACACGAGCGGATTACCACCGGGGACAAAAGTGCTCCAGCGATGAGTGATATGTACCACTGCATGCTAATCTGTGCCCCATTGAAAAGACTCCAGTTTCGGGAACAAAAAACGGTTACGTAACACTGCCAATCTGGGCTCTTTTTACAAGGCGGCAGGCCTGAGTGAAACACTCAGGCATCCATAGATGTTGTCTGTCAGATTAGAGTAGTCACTAGACAGTTATTCGTGTGGGTGTAAAGATTTTTTGAAGAATTTTGAAAACAAAATCTTGAAAATCTCCCGGTTTTACATGATGCAACATCAAATTCCACGCAAGCAAGTGGTTAACAGTGTCAGGTTGGTGTAGTGGCTCTTTCCACACCTTTCCCATCAAGACCTGGGTTCGAATCCCCTAGGTCGGCAAGTGGACTTGGTTTTCAGTCCCTGATTCCATGGGTTTCCTTGGAATTTTTATCCGGGTTTTCCTCCCACCTCTAAAACTGAAGATTTATTCATTGTCCTCTACATGGTCGTGTCAGTGGCACTAAATACACTGCAGGATGAAGAAATAAAATGAATAATTTAAGAAATCAACAGAGTAATTTTTCTTAAAGAGCTTTTGTCTGCAACACCGGTGTACTTTTGCTGAAGCGTGCGACTTTGGGAATTGTCTCATGGAGCCTGGTACATCTGCATTTCCGTATCCAGTAATTGTGACTTGATTTTCAATTCAATTCATAGTGGTACTGTATTATTATGTGACACAGGTAACATCTGAGTAAAACGTGATTCATTGTATGAAACATTTCACAGGATAATACGGGCGATTGCCAATAGTGCGCCTCCAAGAGTTTGCAACGCATTGGCCAATCACAATACACGAAATCTGTCAACCCAATACGCATTTGGAAAAGGTCGACAGATTTCGCGCATTGTGATTGGCCAATGCGTTGTTAACTCCTGGAGGTGCACTATTGTGAACCAACCGTACCAAGTAGAGATGCATAAGACTAAAAAAATACAGTATGTCAGACATCCTGAAATGACATGAAACATGAAATCCCAAAATGAAAAAGCTGCTCACATCAAGAGTGCCTTCTGTGATCAATTTCACACACATTATGTTTTTGCAGCTACTACTCCCGATGTTCATTCCAGCATTCAGGACAGGAACTTATTGATGGTCTTAAAGTGTGCATGCAGGGTGAGTACATGTGTGTTAATTGGAATAAACTTGGCTGGGATCTACTCACGAACAGCATTAATTCCCGTAACATTTTGGTCGGTCAACTATTTTTGCTAAGTAAATATTTTTTTTTGCTTTTCAACCCTCTGTGCTTATCAGTTCCGCAAATTGGGTTCTAGGGTGCTTGTTAAATAAGCTAATAATTCAAAGATTTACCAAGCGCAGAAAATATTTGCTGAACAGAAACGGGTTACCAGCTTAAAATAAATTTGATGTGTTCCACTTCTGAGTGGTTTCCTGCTAGTGTTTGCTCAGCTCACAAATGGGCCCAGCTATTCCAAGAAGGCTGAAATTGTCAATGCGGAACGGACAGACCCAGATCTCTTGTGCTTGTGCAAAAGGCTAACTCTGTCATGAAAGGGAAAACAGTCGTTATGATATCATTGAAACTGTTGGCGCCTTTTGTTTACTGATAGTTTACTGTATTTGAAACTTCGTTAGGAAGGTGCTGTTGCTAGATAAAGTATTTGTATCGTTCCCAACTTAGTTTTGCAAGAAAGGACGAGGAGTTACACCAAAACTCCCAAGTTTGAGGCTGTATTCTCTTGGTTATTGCTGGAACGTAAGGAGAGAATGCACAATTATAAAATAAGAGTAATACCTGGACAAATTCTACGGAGAGTGCCAACTTTCAACTGACTGTGCACAAACCTGTAGCATCCTGGTGGGATGAAATTCGAGTGAGATTTGGCAGAAGACATTAGAGCTTGAACCTCTTCCAGCAGCGGCAGCGTATTTGAATTTTTCCCATGCTAGTGGTCTGATCTCCTGTTGGCGCTATTGTATTTCAGCTGCCATCAGAACGTACGTTGATATCAACAAGGGTCTGCCCGACAGGGTGATCATCTACCGTGACGGGGTGGGAGACGGGCAGCTGCCAGCCGTAGTGGAGCACGAACTACCTCAAATTTTGGACACCTTCAAGGCACTGGGGAAGAACTGGGAGTGAGTCCAAGTTTGTCATGGTTCATTAATTTAGAAACTGAAGGCATTTATAAACTTGCAGTTGGTCCTTATAACAAGAATATAGAGATCTCTGACTGAAATTTAGTGGACCCGTGTAAGCTGTAAAAGAAAAAAATTAGTCCAGGAGGGGAAATGTAAAGTGATGAGATGTCCGAACTGAACTTGAATTGGCTTCTGATTGATACTACCTTGTTATAGAATAAGTGCTTAAGTCTGTTTTCTTGGGTTTCTTGTTTTATTTCTTATCCTAAAATCGTGTTGTATGCATTGAAAACCTTATCTTCCTCCAGGGTAAATTTCAATGCTGTGTTTTCTTCAGTGATTGCATGGAGGCTGCAATAACATTGGTTTATCTTTTAACAGGCCGCGGTGCGCAGTGATTGTGGTCAAGAAGCGCATCAATAATCGCTTCTTCTGTACCAACAACGGCAAACTAAGCAACCCTCCACCAGGCACCATCATTGATTCGGTCGTCACCAAGCCAGAGTTGTGAGTCCATGGCACAAAGGGACTGATATCTAAGATACAGTACACTGCAATTGAAAGTTAACACTAAAGTGGAAAATCTTTTCACTTTTTTTTTCTCTTCCCAGGGAATTCCTTTTCATTTCACAAATTGTGAAAAAGTGTGCCAAAAGTGGGAAAAGATTTTCATACCTTTCCACACTAGTAGGAAAATATTTTCACACATTTTCCCCTGAGTGGGGAAAGATTTTTGCACTTTCTCCCACAAGTGGGAAAAGATTTTCACAGATTTTCCCACAAGTGAAAAAAGATTTTCACACTTTTTCTCACAAAAGGGAAAATATTTCACAGATTTTCTCTGGTAGTGAGGAAATAATTTTGCAAGCTTTCTTCATTCAGTAGTATTTGTGCATGTACATGTAGACAGACAGTGTAAGGAAGTTTTTGTTCTCCATGGTTTCAAATATGCGCATCTCTGAATATGGAAAGCGGAGGAAAATTAGTCTGAAACAAAAGTACTTTAATTTTCTGGAATGTCCAGAAGATTACTTGAGGCAGACAGCATTAAAATTTCAAGGCAGTCTGTTTCTCGGTGTTGAGCAAAATACAATGAGACAGGCGAAATCAAAGCTGGGTATGGTGGAGATCGCCGACCAGCACTGAACACTGAACATCTGAATTACAGCAGGTTCCTGTTATAGCACTCTCAACTGAATTGAGCGTTATAACCGTACAGCCTAGCGTACATGTATAACTGACTCGGATGGACGCCCAACATGTGCACATGTACAGATACATGTACGTATATCCTGATGTTGTCATGTATGTGAATTACGTTTACATATATTGGCAGATGTTTATACGGTAATTTCAAAGTAAATGCCTTGTATTAGGTTATCTCAACGTTTTTGTGACGCCGATCAAAAAAACCACCAGATCTCTTAAAAAAAAAAACCACCATGGGACCTTGTGCATGCCGCGCCACGTTGCGAAATGCGTACTGCATCCACACCCACCACGACATCCTGACTGCTAACTGCGTACCCATTCATGGACAGTCCAATCGCTGACTTTTTCCAATAACCATGTGACCACAGAAAGGGACATGTCATCAGAAAACCCAAGTGAAAACAGACCCGATATATCAAGCCGAACACAGTCGGCGAAAAGACGAGATTTGCTACATGAAGATACACGTACAATTTACTTTTATTTATTGGTAGAAACCTTTCGGTAACAAAACACTACATGTAGTATCTCAATGTTGATTATTTTGTGTGCCAAACTACACCACGAGAATAAATAAAAAGTGGGCAAATGACCCATTTCGCCACAGCACAGCAAGTTAAGTTTGTTGTAATACACACATTTCTTGTGCTTCGTGACTTCATAACTTGGGGACTCCTGTTCAATTACTCGAAATCCAGACAACTTTTTAAAATTTATTCTCCGACATTGACGAGAGTTTATTTATGATAATCCACGTGCTCGTGATCGCGCTGCATGGACCGGACAGCTCGGCCGATGTGTGTCTGCAAAATTACAAATCACTACTAGACTACTACACCAGCCCACTCCACGTGGTGAGTTGGCCTCGGCCGCCCACAGAGCAGCACAGCACAGCCTGCGCATTGGACTCGTCACTGCATAATATTGGTGCGCTTGGGGCCAGTGTGGAGCATTTCGCTGTACTATGCTTCTTGTTTTGGCAAGTTTCCGCATAATTTTCGGAACCTTTTGCACCGCTTTTGAAAATTTTCACACTGTTTTTTTTCTCAGTGTTTTTCGCAATGTTTCACGCCATGTTCGCAAAAATTTCGCACTGTTTTGGCACATCGTTTGCCCCTTTCGCATCTGATTCGCTGTGAATTCGCAGGGGGGAAAAGTTGTGGTCAAAAGGCGAATGGGATTCCTCTCACCTTTTTTTCCATTCCTTTTCACAGCGTTAACTTTCAAATGCAGTGTACTGTAGCTCATACAAGGAAGAATGCAAACTTGTATAGGCGGTGACTGAAGGTGTTCTCAAAGGTTTTTATGAGGTTTAGCAGGATTTGTGAGGGGTACCCCGGGGATAAAAACCTTGACTTACCTCTTGTAGAGTTTTTCTCTTTGGGCCCTAAAAGCTGAGTTATGGCACTTTTCCGTTCATTTTTTAGCTCATTCAGTATCCTTATCTCCTTGTCCACTCCTGTATGATTTTGGTGATCACTTCCTACACCTTAAGCTTGCAGAGTCGAGGCATGTCAAGTCTTTTGGGGAGGGGGTTGGAGGGGTTGATCTCTTGATCAGTTTGACTGGAACGGCCGTGGAAGAAAAATTCTCAACCAGTTACAAAAGTGACCTTAACCCTAACCTTCCCCAACCACACAGAATTAAACAGTAGGAGAGTGTTTAATTCTGTGGGGATAGGTCTGATAGGCCCATAACAGCTGGCTTTTGCATTGGGTTTGGCATACCTCAGAAAAACAA
>NW_019091535.1:444004-462231 GCF_001949145.1 Acanthaster planci | reverse complement strand
GAAATATTCGGGCGTCAATGAAGGTCACCTTTCAACTTAGTGTAGTGCCTAAAGATTACTCTGTGCGGCTATAAACGACTGTTAAATGGAATGATGAATTGTCGAAGGATTTTGAAAACGGAAAAAATGATAGTCATGCCGGCCCAGCATCATCAACGTTGAAAAATGCCCCGGCACGAAGTGGTTAAGAGCCTGAACATGTTGGGAGTGGCACCCCCAGTACTCCAGTGGGCACGCTCCTTGAACAGGTGAATTCCATTCACCTGTTGATGAAGTCACCTTAGAATAAACTGTTTAAACTTTCACTGTGTTTGTAAAGGTCCATTAACTTGTGCAGTATGCAGAAAAGCTACTTGATTTTCTGCCAGTTCAGACACTAAGAAATGGCTAGTTCAGTGAACAATTTCAAGCCATAAACTAGAATTTATACTGGCCTAAAAAGGTTGGAAGTGAAACAAAGTGAAAGCTGATCCTCTGCTTCCCTGCAGGGCACCATCCGCGTACCGGCGCCCTGCCTCTACGCCCACAAGCTGTCGTTCTTGGTGGGCCAGAGCCTCCACAAGGCACCCAGCATTGATCTGGCAGACAAGCTCTTCTTCCTGTAAGCATTCCGCAGTACTATGTAAGTGGAAGACGGCAACATTGAAGATCAGAGAGAGAGACCAAAAGTTCCTTGACAGCAAGTTCCTTGTCAAGAAGTTGTCTTGAGCCTCTTGATTGGTTTATCAGAACAGGATGTATCAGAAAGCAATGCAAGGTGCTGTTTGTTAACTTATATGTTTTTTATTTTTGTGCTATTTTTCATTTTGCCAAAGGGAGCTTGTCTCCTAAAACGACAGCAGAAAGCTAAGATGATGCTGCTGTTGTGTATTATTTGCTTCTATCTCTGAAAAGTGTTCATCAGTTGCCGCATGCTGAGGTTCAACAATAGGTATTGTGAAAGAATAGGCAGAGCAAAAAAGTTACCTTCTCTCAAAGGGAAATCATTTGGAGATGCTTAAAACAATCGCATTGGACAATTTTGTGGTGGAGATTTAAGTGAGTACTCATTGTTATGGTGCTATTTATTTTGGGATCATGGAGACTCTGTTCAGAAACATTGATTCCCGATTTTACTCCTTTGTTAGTCTGTAAATCTGCAAGCTTCCAAAGGATTTAGGTGTTAGCTTTGAATTATGATAATCTATGACTCGCCAAGCCTATTTAAAGGGAGGAGTTGCGAGACTTCTTATGACAAATTGAGAAATTGGTACACTTTCATAATGAAAAAGCTGCCAGACTCTTTAGATTTATGTTTTGAGAGCCTTGTCAAAAATCTATGCAAGTATTCAGGCCAGAATCCTGTTGAAGTTTCTTTAATGTGTTCTTTGTGGATTTTTTGTTTGTTTTGTGAAATATTTGTTTCTCAAGATGTTTTACTGCAAAGAATGCAGTCATGTTGTCGTAAAATGCAGGGTCGGTTTGGCATTAAGTTGACCGTCAACCTGTCTAGGTAGGGCAGAGGTGCTGAATCTGCGATTGCACTGGGAAGTATATGTCCTAACTTGATAAATTTTGGAATAAATTGAATCTAACAACTGCGTATGACGAATGAATGTGATAAAAAAAACTTGCCCAAACAAAAGTAAGGTTGGCTCAGCTTTCATGTTTCTCCAAAGAAAAAGATCAAGCAAGATTTTTTTTTCTGTAATTTTTTTCACGTTGATATTCACAAAAGATAAAACATGAAAAGATTGAGAAATGATACCTTGCTTGTTATTGAGGTATACTCATATGCCATATCTGGCATTACACAAAAAGCATTCCTTAGTTGTTTTGGACAAAGTTGAATGGATCAAAAATATTTATTTTTGACAAACAAAAAGTGGTTTATTTTTCACCAGCAAGTAGCTTTTTTCTGAATGATAGTTTGGATATTGTAGTTCATTAACAAGACACTTTTTGATTTTTGTGTTTTTATTGAGTCAATGGAAGGAGTTTGTAGTTTAGGTGTTGTAGTGTTTGACAAATTGATCAAGTAATCAATCAACCAATCAATTAACCAATCATCTAAAAAGTTCATGGAATAAGTATTTCCAGTTGCTGAAATTTTCCGAGAGGTTTCTTCTCAACAAAATTTTCGTATTAATGTGTTACACGAAGTTGACTTTAAAAATGGAGCAGTGATTTGTTGTGCTCACAGCATTAATGTCATCATTTCAACAGTTCCTTTCATCATGGTTTTGTCTTTTTTTAATTTGTGTATTGAAAAAATGCTTGAAACTAAAGCAGACATGAACGCCGTAATTATAACAAAAGTTGCCTTTTTTTTTTCTTTTCTTTTTTTGAGAATGCTGAGTTCAGAGTCGGTCATTTGTTGATTGTTGGCTCGAGAAGCAAGGACCTTCCACACCATTTGGCAACTGAGATTCCTTTGTGCCCATTTTTTTTTGTTTAGTACCACCTGTTGTCTTCTTGTTACAGCAAACATGAGAAAGTCGAAAATGTGTTGACATTATTAGACTCCTTCCCTAGGGTAGAATAGTTGCTTTGTTCTAGTTACTTTGCCCGCTGAGATTTTGTTCTTTTCCTGTGACACTCTTTGAGATTTTGTTTTTTTGTCCGTCGCAAGTTCCTTCTATATTGACATTCAGTCTGCAGGATCCGTCCAAAACGTATGAAACTAGTGCCAAGACCTGGTGTAACTGGGAATTCCAGTGAAATTAATTGTTTGCAAATTCAACTCGAAAATCCAGTTTTCAGTCATACAGAGAACACCCTGAGGATGGTCATTTGAGGAACAAGAAACCTGAAAAAGTTTGCAATGGCATGACCCATGAAAAGTTGCATATTAAGGTAACAAGCCTGGCTGGCTAACTCCAGAAAAATGTAAAGGCATTTTATTTACGCATGTGTTGTCTTGTTGATAAAGACATTTCAGTCTTTTCTTTGCCATTGAAAAAAAATGTATATACATAAAAAAATATTGTATTCATTTCCTTTTTTAACATTATATATTCATTTAAAGTTCAGTTAAAGTAGCTAACTTCAGTTAAAGTAGATTTTTTTGTAGAAGTTAAAGAATAGGCTGAAGAAACCAAAGCCAGTGGCTGTTTCACATGAGGGGACTGAGTATGTCAATTTCTTGGGACTGTGTATCGTCATGCATATCCCGCACATCTTTTCTACTAGCCTTTTCTTTCACCTGCGCCTGGTTGAAAGAATACAAGTTCTTGGGATTAAACTGCATGAGAAATTTAGTGTCTTAATACACAAACGTCTGTAATACAGAGTAGACCGTTATTATTCAGGTGCTGTCCAAGTTCAACTCGTACGTACAGGTAGAACAGAAAAGGTTTGTTGCCGTTTTTTGACAATTGATTCAGTCAAAGAGAGTTTGATGTACACTTGGCTTTTGTTGTTTTCAGCATTGCTGGTTCACAGATACATAAGTAAACTGTCAACAATTTGGCATCATTATCTTCCTAAGTGACAACTATGGGGTAGGCATGTGCCCGTGCTCCCCCCCCCCCCAGGTCTTGCCCTCTCATCCCCCTCACCCCCCCTGAAAAATCTGTGGCCCCCCTGAAAAATCTGTGCACCCCAAACTCCCCCTCCCCCCCCAAAAAAAAAAATCATTCCAGACACCCCACTGACCTTAAGGAACAGGTGCATCAGAAGGGCAAAGTGAGTGATGTCCCATTTATAAAAAGTGTTTTTTAGTTCGATTAATACCTTCTGTTCGAATAGTGGCCATTAATGTGGCTTGAAGCATCTGAACAACCTTTTGACAAAATTATAAGCTGCTCATTATGCTTAAAACTCCTACGACCCTGCTTTGTATTCTGCCTTGTAACATGTACGTTAGGGTTTGCTTCAAAACTTGAATTCTGTCTCGGAGAGGAAATCTGTTTAATTCCAACTCCTAGGCTTTTGTTTGAGGGGCATTCCTGGATGCTCCAAAATCTACCACAGTGCAGGAAACCAGTTGCACGTTCTTTATACTTAAATCTGTCAAAGAGTATCAAGCTGTGGGGTGTGAACTAAAGTAGCTTGCCTTCTTGTTCATTTTTTTTTATCTTTTAAAAAGTGAATCTTTAGTTTTGCTAGTGTTTAGGACTTCAGTGGCACAGTCTTTGTTCGTGACCTGTCAATGGGTTATCACTCCCTGTATTTTATACTGGCCCTCATGGGTGTCGCTAGGAAGGGGAAGTTCTGTCCTGGGTTTTTTTTACAAACTGTCGACGGTGAAAGAGGATCGATTCAGGGGTATATTCATGCAAAATTTCAGATTTTCATCCTTTTTTCTTATTTCTTTCCCCATTTCTTAACTTTTTTTCGGAGTTTTGTTGTTTTTTCATTTTCATGAGAAAAAGTGCCCGATTTTCCCCCACTCTCTTGTGACACCCATGGTTCCCTTTTCATTAAGCTACTCTCAGAACTGTTGCTGGGCAGGCCCAATTTCAAGGCGCTGTTGAGCATACGATTTCACGCTGACAGAGACTCCGCGTATTTTATGGAGACCGCAAGTAGTAAGCATTGGAAAAGACTTTATAGGAAAAAATCGCTTAATTTAGTGACACAGCAATAGAAATCTCTCGGCGCCCAAGCTTTTTTGGACTAATCACAGCAACTGTGAAATGTCCACCTTGAGATATGCTTACCGTGAAGCAATTTTTTGTGCTGTGGTAAACCAAAAAATTGTATAACGGTAAACAGCACCGTGAAGTGCAGACCTGGGTTTGCCTCACGTGCAGCAGTTGGAGCGCTTTGGAAGTTGTAGCACGGTGAGGGTTAATCTTGTACCACTCGTAGAAACCATTTCAGCCAATTTTTGCCAGCAGAATCCATCGAATATGAAAATCTAGCTTTTGCTCTGTTCAATTGGTATATCAATCGTTAATGCCAAAGTATTTTTTCTGTGTGCTTCAGCACGGGAAATGGCAGTAATGCGCACAGTATTGTGAGTTTTTTGTACTCGTATCATTTTTATTCCATTGTTTATAAAAAAAGAAAGGTTTTTTCAATTGTTTATTAAAAAAGAAACTTTAATTTTGATGGAATTTGTGTTGTTATTTTTTCAGTCTGTACTGTAGTAACGGAGTCAAAGCTGCACATGGGAACGTGCAAATCTGTATTCCTTGAAAAATTTTTCCCTCTATAAATTTGCGCTCCAAATGAACTTCCTGACGCTGAAGTCTACACAATTGTTTGTCAGACAAACTTAACACATTTGGGTGTGGACAGCCAGGAAGTTTGCCCCAGTCCTTTGTATCGAGTGTTTTGCTTGAAATGTCACTTTGAACTTGTTCACACCGTCCTTTTGTTAGCTCCATGTTCATAAATCATACCAGGAGGCATCATAGAAATATTTCTATCAATCCCGAAATTAGGACTGATAGTTTCCACTTCGGGTATTTCTTTCACAAAAAGCCCCAAATTGCGGACCTATTTTGGATAGAGGCGGGCAGCTACATTCAGAAATGAGCGCTTAGTTTTACTGCCATTTGGGGGTATCTTCGTTCAAAAGCAAATAAAAAGAATTCGTGGCTGACCCCCATTGTGATCTTCTGGCCATAATCTTGAATTTTCAGTGAAAAAACGGAGGCCATCCTCTTCACGAGAGTCAACAGGCGGCGCTATTTCGGTCCGATTTTGCACTGGGCGTGTATTTGGTATGTGTGGAATACGCTAAATACGCCCCAATAGAAAACAGTGCAAAATCAGACCGAAATAGCGCCGCCTGTTGACTCGCGTGAAGAGGTTAGCTTCAGGTTTTGCGCTGGAAATTCAAATTATTGCCAGAAAATCCTTTTTCGTTTCAATTTCATGGGGGTTATCCACGAAAAAAAAAATTTATTCGCCTTTGAACGAAGATACCCCCCAATTAGTAAAACTAAGCGCCCATTTCTGAATGTAGCAACCCGCCTCTATCCAAAATAGGTCCGCAATTTGGGGCTTTTTGTGAAAGAAATGCCCCGAACTGGAAGCTATCAGTCCCGAATTCGGGATTTATAGAAATATTTCTGATACCTCCTGATTATGGCCTGTGTTATTGTAAAATCCTGTGGGCTCACGCGCAGAAATACGACGATTTGTTGGAATACCCCGTATATAGTCACTGTGTAACCCTGTAACCACTTCGCCTATTTGCCACTGGCCCATTTTCCACTTCGCCCATGTGCCACTAGTTTCCGCAACATCAGTGGCGTAGGCCTAAACCTATGCAGGAAAATGTGGGGGAAGGGAAAGGTGGGGGGTTGCCTGCCCGGCCGGCCTGCAAATTTGAAAGGGGGAGTGACACGTACCATATGACTCTATAATTTTGGTCGATGTTCATGATACTTATATACATGTACATCATTGGCATATCTACGTGTATGGCCTTGTTTTCCCTTTTTAAGTGGTACTGATGGTACTGAATGCATTTTATTTGGAGGTCTGAAAAATTCTTCACAATCCGCTTTCGTAATTTGTGGCTAGTAGCCCACCGGCCTCCAAAAAAGTTGGGGGAGATATACCCCCATTCCCCGGGATTTACGCCCAGGTTTGATGTAGTAAGGATGCCTTTTTTGAGAGGTTTTATCGTGTGCAATTTTTCGGATACAATAATGAAAATAATCAAGACTACAATGTATGAAGCATGGTCTCTTTGAAGTTGTTGGTTTTTTTGGGTTTTTTTGGTCTTTGTTTTATTGATCAGAAAAACACAAAACAAACAGACATCAGAAAGTAAAAGCACGAATCATACAAAATTAAGGAAACTGGAAAAACAGGAGATACATGTGATTAGAAAGGACAACACTCTATGGAATTCCATATCTGCCGTCACCCGTCGCACTTTGCTTTTTGTTGTGTCCCAATTCTGCCATTTACCAGTTCCAAACATGCCATTTTCCGTCCTGCGTCGCCCGTCGTGTGTCACCCGTCGTGCGTCGCCCATCAAATGGGTTGCATAGGACCTGCAAAAGTTGGGGTTTAACAAATGACAATGTGATGATTCCATTCACTTTTAAAGATCTTTTCCGAATAAGGTAAGTACAAATCCCACCTGCAAAGCATATACTAGTCACATAATAAATTCCAATAATGCCAGACTACCCCTGCCCCTTGACAAGAAAATATCGCCTCTCTGAGAATTCAACTAAACATTTTTTGTGCGCAACCACTTTTTGTGACTAATAGGGAGTGCGCTTCACTGACACGATTCGCCCCTCATATGATGCGACGGACGACGCACGACGGGCGACGGCGGATGTGGAATTCCATAACACTCAGAAGTTTCTCAACAGTGTGCACTGAGACCTCATGAAACACGGTTAATACTCGGAGCATGATCACGGCTTCAATTCTGTAAACCAACTCTCCGAAATATTTCTGAAGGTTTTTAATCATTTCATGTCAGTTTTGAGTTTTCGAAATTCGGAATGTAAGGCCTGCTTTTACGTTGTCGCTGCAGGCTCAGCCGGGCTTCCCGGCAGTCAATTGTCGCTGTGTTGAGTGCTTCACATCAAAGAAAAACCTCAAAAGATGAAATGGTTAAACAGAAATACTGGGAAAAGGGGGGTGTTCAATCTTTTCTGGTATTCGAGAGTGGATTCAGAAAGGGCTTGGCAGTTGTTTTTCTGTGGCTTCCTCTGTTTTCAATTTGACAAAAAGCCGTGGTCGAAATGGCTTTTCGGCGAATGGGTGAAGTGGCAAATGGGCTAAGTGGCAAATGGGCAAAGTGGAAATGGGCAGAGTGACTATTTCGTCCGATGTCCTCTTGATTCCACTTGCGTCAAGCCGGCTGCATGCATAGCCACGTGCCGGCGCAACGCGGTCTATTCGAAGTTAACATCTTCGAACTAGCTTTGTATTTAAGTTGTTCATGTAGGTTACGTCCATGTACTGTCTACTCGAGTCGAGATATGGCGAACATTACAAGACACAACTTCGAGGAGCTTCTCCCTGGTATCTTAAGCACCATTGAAAAGTGCGATTTCATCGGTAAGTGCAAAGGCGCAGCATGGAGGCCTACATCATGTACCTCCATGGGTGCAGTAAGCATGATCACTGATCATGGTAGGCCTAGCCTTGCGCTGTCCTTGCTCTATGCATCTGTCCCTTGCTCTATGCTCTGTCATGTCTGTGCCTTGCGAAAGGAGTTCCAATCCGGACATCAGGTGACAAATGACTTGACAATCATGCATTATGATCAGGGTGAGGATCCATTGTCATCTTATACACTGTTCTGTCATGTTCAAAGTGTTTCCTAACATGTCTGGTTAATGCATTATATTTTCACTTTTAAATTTGAATTTTTAATTTAAACTGTATTAATGCTTTCTGATGTTTAACAAACTAAACAGACTAGGCCTATGGCTAGCCCCACTAGTGTGGCACGGACATTGGCTCTTGCTCCATCCTTAGCCTAGGGCCTGATACAACAAAAAACTAGTGAGTAGTCGTGTTACAAGTATTTAACCATCTAGTGTCTAGTAAGTAGGGCTAATTTAGCATACGTAGGCTATGGAACTTTGTTTTCGACTTTAACTTTGGGTTTGATTCCGGCCCACTCCAGCCTCGTCTATTTCCTCAACCAAAAGAGGTCTCTAAAACAGCTGAATCTGGGTCATCTGGTACCCAGGCCAACTCGTACCCCTGTCAACTCATACCCCCATCAACTCGTACATGTACCTGAGTCAATTTGTGCCCTTGCATGTATTATTGTCATGAGTGAATTTTTGGTTGTTTCTTTGTACATGTAACAGTGGCATAACTCTGGGACTGTGCAAGTGTAACAGTCCTACCGATGGATGCTTTGCTTGCAAAGAATCAACTTTTTAATTGGCTGAGGCCAGATTTACAATCAATAAATTTGCTAAGCAAGTCTTCCTGGAAATAGCGGCATCATCAAAGCTGCGTGGCCCAGACCCAAATTCTTTAAAAAAAATGTATTTTTTTGTTGAGTCCAGGGATGGACTGGAGGCTTTACACCATGTTTGGGTTGCTCGCACTGTTCGCGGATGTTTATTGCTTGTTCTACATGCAGTGGTCACGGTGGTTTATTTTACATGTTGAAAAGAAACCTTTGGCAGAAGAAATAAATTTTTCAACCACATTAATTGCTGTTACAGAATTAAGCCCACAAAAGAAAAAAAAACAGATTTTAACCCCCAAATTAACCTATGATTGAAAAAGATAAATCCTTGCCAACTGATCCTCTTTGTAAAGCTTCAAAATACAGTCGCCCAGCCGTTCATTCTACGGAACATCTGTACATGTGACCCGCAAACGTGGAGGGAAATCCTAACAAAAAGTAGGCCCAGCCCAAGGACTGAGGTACTCTTACTCCGCCCCTTCTGCATGACCTTGCTTAAAATAACTGAATTGCCCCATAGTATTGGAAAAATAATTTTTTCCTTGACCCCGCTTCAATCTGTCGTAGAAAGGAACTTTTTATTTAATATAGTAATGCAAAAAGTGTGCCCTAATACAAACTTAAATTATGTATACTTGTGCACCTGGACCTGCAACACCATAAAAATGAAAGAGCGCCCTCTGATGACCCAAAAAAATTATTCAACACCAGACACTGCTACTCTCTCCATGAAACAAAAATGATCAAAAGCTAGTTAATTAGGGAATAACGTATCCCTACAAATGAAAGAAAAGTCTCTTTAAACACTGTAGAGTGACTGTAATTGCATTTTATTGATATTAACAAGCAACCCAACGACATATTCAGAATAAAAAACTTGCTTTATAAAGGGATATTCGAGGATGATATTACAATTCTCCTTATCAACATTACAATTTCTCCTGATACATGTATTTATGTTCGTCGAACAAATGAAACACCGAGGACAATTTGCTTTTCTGTTTCTGATTAATTATGTCAAATACAATCCTCTCCTTCATTTTAAAAAATCCTTGTAAGTGACATGAAATAAATTCTAATGTATGGAGTACGAGTTGCCCTGGGTACGAGTTGTCCTGGATACAAGTTGACGTGAGTACAAGATGACCTGGGTACGAGATGACTTCGGCGGGAGTTTGGGGGTATGAGTTGACCTTGATACGAGTTGTTCCTGGTACGAGTTGACCTGATTACAAATAGCACAAATATTCATCTTGTTTTTATCATCTTTATTTTCTATATTTTCTCAATCAGATTGTACATTTTCTTTCCATACATCTTTTATTTTTTGGTACATTTGTTCTCCTGGAAGATTTCTTTTAAGGAAAACACATGTATATGTAGGCCTATGTGTAATATTCTGAGATCCATTTATTTTAGACTGGTCTGGTTTCCATTTTCAGTGTATCAGATTGGTGCAACCATAGTAGACAGCAATCTGTCAAGGCCCAGTAGGCCTAACAAAAGGATTAAAAATAGCCTTTCTCAATATATTTCACACCAGGGCCCACACCAACATGACTAAAATTTCCTGTGCTGATGCCCGTCACAACATGGTCACACAGCCTCATGTTGCATGATGTTAAAAGTTATAATTAACTGTTGCTGTACAAGGCAGAAGGACCATCTCAGCTCAGTTGCAGGAAGACGTCATGTAGAAGACCAATTCTCAGCATTGCTTACATATCTCTTTGCAGCCCTTGACACCGAGTTCACTGGATTGCATTTTCATTCCGACAGCCACAACAGCCTCTTTGACACGCCACAGGAGAGGTACAGTAAGCTACGGCAGACGGCAAGTCACTTCACGCTCTGTCAGCTGGGTAAGCCAAAAGATACCCTGTGCATCTGAGACACAGAACATTGTGAATTTGAAAGCATGCAAAAAAAAAAGGAAACAGTTGTCATGAAGTGTGCATGATGTACGGTTGCTGGCATGTAATGCCCAATTGCCCTAGCATCATCGCATCAGTACCGCATCAACTTCTCATCAATCAATGATGGCTCCTGAATACTGATGATATCTTACTGGAAAGAGCTCCATATATGTATGCACACCATGTGCACAAACTTTGTGAGACTGGCCTAAAAAATACAACGTTTTCTAAGTAAAAAGCTTTACTATTGACAAGTGATCACTGTCTGAGGGCTGCTACATGTACATGTATGCAGGGATAAGTAATGATGTCCTTAACCTACATGTAACAGTCCCAAATCCTACAATTTCAATATGATTTTACGTACACCCTTGGGGGTTAGGGTTAATTGGAACTCTTCCTGTCTTGTGCTGTTAAAGTCAAACTGTTTCCAGCTACTTGTGTGACTTTGTTTTGTTGAGTTTAAGGGATCATGAAATGTATTTGCGTATATTGCACAACTGTGTTGAACATACTGTCACTTATTTTCTCTCACAGCAACTTTTGTTATTCAAATGATCTTAGAGTTTGCATGTCTTCTCTTTCTGTGGTACTGTACATGTAGCTGTCTTGTAATACTGATCTTGATGTTAAAGAGAAAGTGTTTCACAAGCTTCCAAATTGCAAATGACTCTGATTGACTTTTATGACACATTCATTTCACAGGGCTTTCGGCATTCATCAAAGCCCCAAGTGAGAACAGGTAAGCCTCTATAACTGGGCCCAAGATTACTTGTACATGCACAGAACATACAGAGGGCTTTGTCTATAGACTGCATTTGGAATATTCCATTTTAACTACATAGTGATATGAGGGGAAAAATGACCTTCATCGTGTTTGTCATCTTGTTGATGTCAACTTAGAATGAATGAGCAAACGTTTATCAAAGAAGTTTTATAACCCAGACATTAACTATCAGTGATGGAATTTGAGCAAACTTTATAATTGAAGGGATGGGTCACATGGGAAATTTGTGACATGTACTCCCTTTGCATCTATCATCTTTCAGCTTCAAATCACAGCGCGTGAAATCTGTTGACCCTGTCTAAATGTGCATTGGGTCGACAGATTTCGCACATCGTGATTGGCCAACACGTTGCCAACTCTTGCAGGTGCACTTTTGTGAATCACCCACAGGGGCCAATTTCATAGAGCTGCTTAAGCACAACATCTGCTGAAGCACATAAAAAACCTTCCTTAAAATACAAAGGTTACCAGCTCAAAATCTATGTGATTGTCATGCTAACCAAAAGACAGGTGAATACCATTCCAAAACAATGTGCATCACATAGAGTTTTGGCTGGTAACTTGATTCATCAAACAAGGTTTTTTCACGCTTAAGCAAATTTTGTGCATAAGCAGCTCTATGAAATTGGCCCCTGTATTGCTGAATATTTGTCACACACATATCCACAGGTACTGTGCTCATACCTACAATTTCTACCTGTTCCCGAGGAGTTGTTCCACCGTCGATGCAAGGTTTTACTGCCAGGTGAGTGAGTTCCCTTCAAATCTGACTGCATTGCAAGTCAATGAAGGACACTCAACAACATTTGCCGATGTGATGTAAATTTGTGTCTTGATGCTCACTGGATGCTTTTCTGACTGTTATGGGATGTGTTCTGTAAATTTTTAACGTCTACCGATGTGCTCTTGACAGCGGAATTTTCCTCATTAGTTTCCAGTGTTGTTGAGGCCGTCATACTCCACAAGCCTGGTTATAAGTAGCAGTGACAAATTAATGGCTATGTGTAAAATCAGTTGTAATTTAATTGACTTGATGACTTGTGATTGTGATGGCTTTTTAAGGATTTGTGACATCTCTGATGGGCATGTAAGGTGATTTTATAATTATGTTTGCGTGAATTTCACACAGAGTCCCACTAGTGTACAGGTGTTCATCCAGCAAGCAGCTCTCAAAAGATTTCACCGTTCCATAGGCTAGTGATTTGCTACACTGTCAGCACTAAACACTCCAATGCACTTTTCCACAATGATTTTTTTTGTCTTAGATTTTCATGTGGTGAAGGTAGCCAAGCCTTGATAGCCACAGAGCACAGAAAGCTGCAGTATTGAATTTTGTTTTCAGGTTGTTGTGCTTTTGACACAGATTGGAAAGTAAACTCATCAAAGATTATTTGTTTCTGACCACAGGCATCCAGTATTCAGTTTCTTTGTCAGTATGGCTTTGACTTCAACAAGGTAAATGATTATTTATTGCACCCTTTGCGCTCAAAAGACAGCTACTTGTATCGTCGCATCTGCCCAAGGTCTACATCACGATAAGGGATGTTTAAACAAAAACTCTTAGTTTTGTTTGACTTTAACTATGGACATCAGATCCTCCAATTTTACCAGACAGCCAATTGCTTCAAGTTTCTTTTGTTCTTTTGGGCAACCTTTACATGATGCAAGAATAGTGATGGTAAAAAGCAACTAGAGATTTTTCCGAATGGACTAAATGTTGCAGTCCATTTTCCCTTCATCTTAGCTTTTCTATGAAGGAGTCAGCTACCTCAGTATGGAGGCAGAGAAAGAACTCAGGCAACAATGTCAGGGGCAAGAGAGTATCTTGACGAGGTAATATTTAATAATTTCTCCTCGTATGAAATACATAAACATTCATACTGAATTTAGTTGTACCAATTAAGGAGCGTCTCAAAATTCGGAACAGTCAGAACATTCCCATTGGAACGCTGTGTACTCATTCCAGAACAGTCAGCCGTTCCATTGGAAATGCGATGTTCCCTTGTGAGAACGGTCCAACGGGAACACACGTTCCCATCGGAACATCTCCTTTCGGGTCGTGTCGTTCAACCTTTTCCGTGATACTTGAAGACCTCACCCTGCACCCCTTGAATTACTGGTGAGGTTTTTTAATTGTTTCTGATATGATGGAATACTTTTGAGTGGAAACATTGCGATGATAAATCCCTCTATCACGCAAACCCAACAATGAATTAAACACTCACAAGTACAGACGTTAACATTAACACAATAAAATTAACGGTGTCCAGATATACTCTATACTCATTGCATGGTAAGCTTTGTCATGGTGAATATGGAAACGAAAAACAGGAGAAAAGTTAACCTTCATCAGGAGGAAATCACAAAATGCTGCACTCCAGCTGCCATGCTTCAGGCTCAGGGTCAAGGAAATGAATGCCAAAAATCTTACCGTTCCACTGGGAATGCAAGTTCCCAACGGAATGCTGCCTGGAACGGTCTGGAACGTGCCTGCGATGCAGGCACGTTCCGATGGAATACCAGCGTTCCAGTGGGAATGGTCCAACGGAACTGGAACGTCACCCATTTTTGAGACGTTCCCTTAGCTGTCGACTCTCACTGCCCTACTTTTACAGTATATATTTTTGCTGAAAATTGTGACTTCTGAAAAAGGTAAAATATAGCTGCAAACTTTGATGCACAGCCAAATGGCACAAGAACTGACTATTCAGAGTCATTTCCACAGCATTTGTGCAATATTTCATAGTTTTTTAAACACTAGGAACCCAAGGAGCGATATTTGTTACCACAACAAGCCATGCACAGCGACCACTGAAGGTCAACACATCCACAGATGTCTAGGCGGCTATGATGTGGTGTGCATACAACATTAATGGGGAAAGTAGCATATATGGAATCATCAGTTGCAGGTGAAACGGTGCACACATGACAGTTCAACTTGCCACCAGCGCCTGTGTGTAAACATGGTCGGATCACATTTACACATCCTCAAGTGGAAAATGATGCCATAATTGGACTGTAAAACCCTCCTATTGCCTTTGTTCTGCCTAGTGACGTTGATGACTATTTGGTGACAAATTTCACATCAGCGATATCAGACTGGTTGCCAACCGCCAAGGAAGGAGACCAACTCAGCATGACTAAGATTTCTGATGGTGAGTGAAAGTAGGTTGTGTTTACTGACTTGCACAATCCTTTGTAATTACCATGAAACTTCATAATATGAAAAAAAATGGGGGAAATAGCTGTCCACTGAGCAGAAGTTTGAATTCATTGAACATCATTCTTTGAGGTCAGTTGTCAGTGGAATGATGATGAATTCAGGAATAGGTTAAGTTTACATCAGAGTTCAGATTGAGTACTGTAGCCAAAGTGTTGGATGGCTGCCTAGTTGAGACTTGTTATTACAGTGATAATGCGAGACACAGTAACTGAAGCCTACAGCGTTAGTGTATATGCATCAGCAAGGAATGGCAAACTTAGTATAATTTGTAGTGCGACATATTCATGTACTGTGGAAATGAAGCAAACTAACTTATACCTTCATTTTGTTCTGTTTTCCTTTAGACATAGTGTCCGTTCAGGTACAGGCATTACTGAGGGACTGTTTCCCAACAATTTGGACCTCACAGGTTGGCACTGGGGAGGTAAATTGTTCTTCCACCGGACATTGTAAATTCGTCTTTAGTTTTAGTCTGTCCTCAGAGAGATTACTTTGAATCGTCAAAAGGAGCATTGTTTTCATCATTTATTTGTGCAAAACAGTGGCGCGCAAAGAATTGATTGAAATTTCTCATTTTCTTCCAGATTCTTATAACAAAAGTGACTCCAGAAAAAAGGGCAGCATTGCTTGCAGATGAAACACCTTGGATAGAAAGGTTATTAGTTTCAAGAGACTCATTTCTTCTGTTTTTTTTTCCAATAAAAAAAGGGTGTTGGATCTAAGTGTTTTTTCATGCATTACCAGATACCCACCAAATAAGGCTGTCCTGCAGTGAAGTGTTGCTTTATACTCATATTTGAAGTTAATGCAAAGGTTTTCATTTTTTAAACAAATCAGATTCAAAGAGACTTTTGCTCCAACATGTCAAGATTAACACATTTCCCTAAGGCACCTAACCATAACTTTCACCAGCTTGACATCATCAAATGCATCTCTTTTCCCTCAGCTATAGTCAGTTGGCTTGTCAGTTCTCTTATTTTGTTTCTCTGTAGGCTATTTGTTAAGCTTGCTGGCTTCAACAAAGTCTTCAGACACATCAGTGAGCTGAAGAAGGTAAAATATTAAATGTTTCTTGTTTCTGTAGGCAATGAACTATCGAATCATCATCTGAGATTTTCCGGCATATCACATTGAAACTAATTAGATACAAAAGATACATGAGCACATGTCTGTTATAGTTGTTTTCTTGTGACTAGTCTCTCCATTGTTTTGTCCCCCCAAAGCCTGTGATTGGTCACAATTTCCTGACGGACCTTCTTTTTCTGCATTCCAAGTTCTACAAGCCGCTACCTGGTAAGATGAATTACTGCTTGCTCAGCCTACATGATTTTATTTATGACATTGAAACCATATGCACTATTTATGAACTATCAAGGGCTCTATCAACCAAGTTAAAGCATTCTGAAGGTGAGTGCATATTGGGCCAACTTCAAAGCCTCCAACACACCTGCTAACATGCACTCTTTTTTTGTCGTATGTTCACGTGCAGCCAAATTCAAAGACTTCAAGAGGAACATTCACAAGTTATTCCCCCACCTGTACGACACCAAGTTCCTTATCATGGAAATCCGGAAGGTTAGTTCTCTCCTAGTTTTCATAAACCATCAGTTTCCATATGTCTGTTCCCATCTAATCCACCAACATCTAAAAAGCAAGAGTGGGTACTTCTGAATCTACAAGATGCATTAGCCAGAATGAAAGATCTTTTTGTGATCTACAAAAATCAGAAAGTCCAACTGAGATTTCTCACGTTTGATGTTGGTGAAATTCCTGTTGATCTTTCACTCCCAAGTTATGAAAGGCGTGTGCTGTTCTTGATTAATGTGAAAAGCTGCTTGGGAAAAAAAACAGAGTTGCAGAAATTTGATTGTAATGACTTCTCCTTGTCAACCATTCCTCATGGTGAATAGTATCCATAGATCTGTAACATAATGACGTCATGCTTTGTTTAATACGTGTGTGCTTTCCTGTAACAGTGAGGTGGTACCCAATACATTGATTCCCCATAGAAAAGTGCACAGGTGGCGTCATTATGTGTTAGATCTATTAAGAAACCCTTCATGTGTTGTAATGCAATTGTGAAAGATACTGTTGAGAATCCACAAAGCTGTTAATTAACCACTTGCTGCCATTTTCGAGCACATAGGCTTTAGCTCGTATCCGGGGAGCCCGAAACCAGACAAAAGAGCTGGGCCTTGTAACAAAAGACCGTGCTCCGCACAAAAGACTAAGCTGCTGGGGATTGCCAACATTTTTTCAGTTGTCAATATCTGAGGAAATCTGTCCATGTTTTGAAAGATTATACCACTATTTGTGGCATTCAGCACAAGCAGATTACCACCGGGGACAAAAGCTCTCCAGCACTCCAGTGATGAGCGATACAATACTGCTGCACGCTAATCTGGCCCGTATTGAAAAGACGCCAGGAGTGCACTGTGCCGGTTTCGGGAACAAAAGAAACTTACATAACACCGCACAATCTGGGCCCTTTTACTAGGCTGCAGGCCTGGTTGAAATACTCGGGCATCAATAGATTTTGTCTGTCAGACTAGTGGCCACCAGACAGTCATTCGTGTGGGTGTAAACGTCCATTAAATGAAATGATGAGTTTCTAAAGAATTTTGAAACCTGAAAATCTTGAAAATCGCCTGTATGTGTTCACTGCATTTTTCAAAGCACCCGGCAGCAAGTGGTTAATATGCATTCCTCCTCAAAGCAAGTTGAGCGTTGGTGGATGAAGGCTCTTGTCTTGAACTTGGCACACCTACAAATACCATTCTGGACTATGAATCGACTAGTCATTCATGTGATGTGATAAACTTTGTGAAGATAATGTCAAAGTCAGCTGTGCGTCTGATTCATTTGATTCAACTTTGGGATGGGTCGATGAAATATGATGGTCATATCATATTTGCTTTTTTTTTTAATCTGCTGTAAAGAATCTGGAGGAAGAAGGCCTACCATTGGCTTCAACAAGTCTATCCCGTGTCTATCGTGCACTCCATACTGACCCAAGAAAGCTGGGTGTGCCACACATGCCTGACATAGAATTGGCTGAGAACTGTGCCAGATATGGTAAGTGTACTTCCGCCATCACAGCTTGCATTATCGGAAAGCAGTGATGTCCTCATATTTGAAACCGTAGATGAGATTTTACTCCTTTGAATTGGGCAAGGTTATTAGTGCATACGGCACCGTGTTGAGAAAAAAGTGAATGCAGTTGATGTCAGGATGGTTTGAGGTTGGTATGTGCTCAGTTTTGGCGAAGCCTAATAAACTTTCAGATAATGAAGTGGCAAGCTTAATTTTGACTGAAGGAAGAGAGTGCACAGAAGCTATAAGTTGACCAGAGGCTGCAGCTTTAGGGGTTAACCATTGTTTAACCCCTTTGCTATGGACGACTGCTACTACCGCACCGTCATGTGAGGATTTGTGCATACCACACATACGGTCTATTCA
>NW_019091535.1:403920-443939 GCF_001949145.1 Acanthaster planci | reverse complement strand
CCCAGAGTCGCGGTCAAAATTATTCGCCATGGAGGGGTAGAGTCATTTCATTAATGTGCATGTGCAAAGGGTACTCTTCTCCCTGGACCCCTCCTGGAGCACTCAAGTTGAAAAGAGAAAAATGATGAATTCTGTGTGGCAGTGTTTCATCATTCTTGTTTTTATCTGGGCACTTTACGCCCCTCCTCAGCATACAGTTTATACACTTGTGAAAATGACAGAAATATAATGGATAACCCCTCATATTCCTGGGGGAAATGTTAGCAAAATTCGAAGCCCAAATTTCATTCTACATTCAACAGATCAGGAAGAGCTCTTCCATGAAGCAGGGTTTGATGCCTACTTAGCCGGTTATGGTAAGTGAAGTTATCACTTCTCAGTAATGGCCACTTAACCTTGCACTGAGCCTCTTCATCAAAGTCGCTGTTTATTTTTCACCCTCTAGTCTTCCTGAAAATGGCTCACTACATAAAAGCCAAGGATACAAGGTAAGGTCCAACAGTTTATTCATCATTCCAGAGTACTCACAAATAGTGCTTTGCATCCATCTCTTTTCCTTCCAGAAAAAATGTGCTGTAATCTTCCATTTTTAAAGCTGCATATATTCCATTAGTAACTGTCCCCATAGCTTATTGTACCCCTTGCTGTTCAGTTCGCATGGTAAGCTCAGCTGGTTTGTCTCTGTGCAAAGGCACTTCGTTCCTTGTCAAGAGATCTTTTGAAAAAGGAAGCACTTGTCTGCATAGAATAAATACCAACTTCAAAAGGGCAGGTTACTGAAAAAAAGGTTAAAAGTAATTGCACCACAGCTTGTGCTGCCGAACGTGTTGAGCAAAAGGGCTAATTGAAAGTGCAAGCGTGTTTCCTCCTTTTAGACTTTTCTTTTTTCCTGTTGACTTTCCCTAATAATGATGTTTTTTTATCCTTTGTGGTAGTATCCTAGTTTAATTAATCTTTGTATGGCAAAGAATGTGTAAAGATATCCTAGTAATAATGTTAGACTTTGATATACTTGGTGATATTTTATTGCTGTGTTGTCCTGTGCTACATACAGGGGTGTGAGAATTCAGCTTTTTAGCTGACTTCAGCTTTTTTGTTTGGATGTTGACCTTGAATTTCAGCTTTTTTGTACACCTGGTGTGCACAAAAGTATCGGAACTTTTTACATTTTATCTTTTTTCTAGCTGTTTTTAGCTTTAATTTTAAGTGACCACTCACACCTCTGTACATAGATTGTTCAAGATTTTTGGTTTAGGACTTTGGGCCATTTTCATGAACCCTCTGAAAGGAAATCCTTTACTTTCAGAAATTGGCTCTCAGTTGACCAAAGCCCGACTTAATATTCGATAATCTACTTGTGGTTGGATTATTCAAGCAACCAAATATTGCTTGCATTTCCTGTATCATACCACCGTCTTGACCCTCAGTATGGTCTGTGATCTTTCTCTCTAGTATCATGCATCCAAAGCTGTTAACTTTCAGGAAGTACATCCCAGCTCTGGCCCCTTATGAGAATAAAACCAACGTCATCAGAGGCAGCATACCGTATGTGGTAAGACTAGGCAAACTGCTTTACTCTTGTTATTATTTTGACTTGTCATATTGCCCTTGACTGGATTCTCACCCGAGTCTTAATTTCGTGGAACTACTCACGGAAGAGAATTGCTGTGCTCCAGACTCTATCCACCACGTGTGTCCGGCCATCAAATACTCCAACATGACCCAGATATTCACAGGCTTGTCTTCAGTTCCCCATGTGTTGCTTCTGGACTCTTTTAGATTGATGAAGACACGGTGAGCTGGCTATGCAGTGATCACATTGTGTGGCATTGTACTTTGGGCTTTACACGAGCATGAATAAATAAGAGGCTTGTGAGATGACATGGAAATCAATGTCTTGTTTGTTCTTTCATTGTGTTGTCTTTGCCTTCCTGCTTTTCATTGAACGGAACAAAATGTAAGAAAAAAAAAACTGTAACTCATTCTTTGAAAAAAGGAAGATTTGTCTTGAGTGGGTAGAAAGCTGTGTGTGAAAGTTGTGGTTGTGGCTTGAATTCACATGTGCACCTATCACAGTCACTGCCTTGCGGCTTCAGCCACTTCCCATAGCTGTGTGCATTACTTCATGCCACAGCCAATGGATAGGACACAGCCTTAAGTTTTCGACACGGTTTCCTTGCAGAATATTGCCGGGGAGGATCCAGCCTCCAGGCGGCCTAAACTACTCTATGTCACCTCCAGAGGGCCTTCCCCACTGCAGGCCAAGGAGGTAAGGCCATGTCTGAAACAGGCTTTTGGAGCTCTAGAGTACCGACGTGTGACATCCCTGTGAATCGGGTGTCTAGTGCAAACAAAAGGAGTACTCACGCGTGTTGGTTTACACGCTGGTTCTCGCGCTAATGCCTTTCACACACATACTTGTACGTGTGACATATCCACGTCAGCACTCTTATTGCTTATTATTAAGTCAATGTATCCCTGCATATTTCCAGTAAGTGCAGATCTAGACTTGGCTTTAGATGTCAAATCCGTCTGTCGTATTCTTCCTATGAAGATGGAGTCACTATTGTTGAATCGAGGCACCGTTTTGTACAATACAGTGGGCCTGTTTTCTTTATTGTTAGTTTACATGATGTGCAGTTGGGTATTGCATATTTTGGCATTTCTGTGGATCAAGGAGTCATCTAAATTGAAAATCTGCCAGATGGAGGGCTTTAAAGTTTCAAAAAATCGCTCGTTGTTTTTAATTTGCTGGTAGGAGCATACATACTAATATTGTCAAGTTTTCAAGTTAAAAATGAAGTGGTGGTCTCATTTCGACATTGATTGAATAACTTGTCTTGATTCTCATGATTTCTAATTTTGTTCTCCAGCTGGCAACCTTGTTTAATACCTACACTTCAGTAGATGTGAAGATGATTGACAAGCGGCATGCCCTGCTGGCAACATCAAATTACGGAGGGTAAGACGTCATAGCTATGTTATTTAGATCTTTTCCTATTGCAGTTTTACTGGCATTCTGTAACACTGAAGTGGTACACCACACTATGTGTATGTGGTTTGGGACGAGTACAGTGGAGCTGTGGAAAGAGGAAAAAGGTAGAGTGAAATACGGATGAATTGTACTCTTATAAGGTCCACAGAGATGGGAATATACCTTCCCAAATATTGTTCACAGAAACGTCAAGGATCAGTTAGTTGTACAGCAGGGCCCAGTGTCAATGTCAAGTTTCAATTCCTTGTGTAACAGAGGCTGTGTTCGCTTTGATTCAGCTATTAACCCCTTCGCGCCGGGACGCGGGTAGAGCCGCCGTAAAAATTAAGATCCTCAGCCCGCTTTTCAGCTATTATTCTCTGCCCACGGTCAAGCGAACACAGTGAAAGAAGGCAGACCCTGGCTCTTGTATATATGGTGATTGGCCTTTGTGTGTAGCCCAGAAATGAAAAGACCGAATTTGCATCATAATCACCAGCTTCACAATAGTCCCCACTCTGAAAAGAGGCAACGAGAATGTGGAAGCGTGAGTAGAGCCGTATGCCACCGAACAATTAGCCTTTTCACTGTGTAATTCAAAGCGTGCAGAGCACGCAGGGCCACAAACCGAGAATTTGCTGTTTGGCAGATGGCCTTTGTGGCCAAGCAAAGCTGGAATTCTTGGAGTCGGCTTTCGGGAAGAAATTCCAGTCGTCAAGGGGTTAAGTAGCAACATGAATATGCAAAATTGTTTCTGCCAATGCTGAGGAGAATCC
Organism: Acanthaster planci; assembly: GCF_001949145.1. Next base: position 440,189 of record NW_019091535.1, on the reverse strand, counting down.
TGTCGTACAATCACTATGCACCTGGATTTGTGGGTAAATTGTGAGGAAATTAACTTGCTAGAGAAGCTTAAACACATTTCAAGGCCAAGTTTTGTAAATAGAGGGGTGTGTGTACACTTCCTGTGCAGCGTTACCAGCCAAGGCAAGGTTTAAGTCGTAGGGACGTCATGTCAGGATATCTCCTGGACACCATGTAAGCTATTTTGGCTTCATCATTTCATGTACAACTATATGAAACATAAACCTCTGTCACGTGGACCACCTAGGTATTATCAATTCTAGAAAAATGTTGACACCCAATGTTTCAACTGCTGACTTAATCCAGTATTTCGAACAAATTCTCTCTCCGAAGTCAGTGTGCCCTTTGCTGAGGCTATTACTGTTCACGGCATCTATGAAAGGAAAGGAGGCTTTGCTAGCATTTTGTATCCAATTAATTAACATTTTTTCCATTATCTGCAGGAGTAAAGACATTATGAGGGCATTCAAGAATGATAAAACTATCCACTTAGCATACTACAATGTTTTCCAGCATTCCAAACCTGTACGCTATGGACTTTGGTGAGTTAGGATATTTCATCAGTCAGAGAATTTTAGTTCCACGTTCTTAAATAACACTGTGATATCTTCTGGCACTGTAATTTATAATGAGCAATCAATGTGTTAACTGCATGGCCTTATGATCGGCTGTTCGTGGATAGATCATGTCTCAGTCCAAGTCCTTATTTGGGCATTCATTACACCAAAACCTTTTTTGTTCATTCGAGAAACTGTTTCATGGTCAACCTCATCCGTGACTTTAAAAACACTGGGTACTAATTCTTATTTAAAAATGCCTTCAAACGAGTGCAAGCCAACGTTTCTGTTTTTTTCAGGGGTGCTGTGGCAGTCATGGGAGCTATCAGCCTATGGGTGCTGCTAGGAGACCAATCCAAGAGGCAGTGAACCCTGACTCACAGTGGAACCAAACCCCTGCTGCAGGATAGATAAAGGTAAGATGGATAAGATACAGGGGCTGTTTGTTGCACACGGATCTGGGTCTCAATCGTTGGTCCCCAAGCTTGTTCGCTGCATCCAGTAGCCTGGTTCTGGTGTAATTGAACTAACGTCAGATCACTGATTGAAGCAAACAGGTCCTCAGTGTATGGGGTAGCACGGCATATTCTGGGGGGGGGGGGTGGAGAGAACTACAGTAATTCCTTTGAGGGACTGACGGATTTTCCAACTTCTTGATCTAAGCAGTTACAGCCAAGAAAGCCTGAAGATTTGGGATGAAAAACAACCAACAAAGTTAGAGCAGATACTAGGTCTGAGAGACCAACTCTTGGCGAGTCATTGAACGTTTTGAGACATTTTAGGCAAAACTTGGGAGAATTCACTTTGAAAGAACTTCTTGGGGAGGTTGTTAGCTCTATTTCTTTCGGAGGCACGACTTAAAACAGTCCTCAAGCCTCTTCCACAAGACCACAGCTGCTCAAACACTGTTGCGGCCAAAGCACAGATGTTACCATTGCCAAAAAGGTGTCAAAATAAGATGGGTCACTAATTTTATCATGGCAAAACATTCCCAGGTTTTTGAACTCTCATTAGGAAAAATGTGTTAGAATTGAGAGTTTCTGTAAGGACTATCGAGACTCAAGTTTTAATTGGCTCTTGATGTGGCTTCTCCATGTCATCTAAAAAAAACATTAATCTGGTTTGGGAACATGCCTAACTCTGTTGTGGGGATGATCTTTTTTAAAATCTATCCACTTAAAAAGAAATTTCACAATTTTAAAGACCCGTCGTGCTTTGGTGCAATGTTGCTCTGCCAACATGAATCATTTTAATTTACAAACACAATAAAAAATTTTAAATTAGTTAAACAAACAAAAATGCAGCAAATTCATGAAGAACATTTGGCATTGTAACACTAAAAACTTAAAAATTACTGGCATTGTGAATCAGTGAGCAAACGTATCATCAAACTTAACCTATAGTGGCAATAAATGTGTGGATTTGACGTTCTTCGTTTAAAACAGTGGATTTTCCAATAGTGTGAAGTTCCTTGACAATGATATATAATGTGCAGTAGCAGCAGTATTTTTAAATGATTTCTTTTTACAATTTCTTTCAAATGTTAGATTTGACGACCTTGAAATTCAAAAGGGACCTCATGAAGGGGCTCATTTTCAGGATGGGGACATTCAATGAGTACAGTTCAGTCATAGTTTCAGACAATACTCTTCTGTCTCCAAATTCCTTCAAATTTCTGTCAGTGTCTAAATCTAAATAATGTATTTGCAAAGAGCATTCACACTATGTTAATATTGCAAAATTTATCGGCAGACTTACTGTACCTCAAAATAAACCGTCATGATTAGAAAGGTCTCTGTACACACAACTTAAATATTCGGGTTTATCCTAAGCAGTTTTTCTACGTATAAAAGCGATTTAAAAGAATGATCACATTTCCCAAATGGGTCATTCTATTAATTTGGGGTCCATTTTTGTCCCGTCCCTGTTACGTCTGGCATTTGATCTTTAATGTTTAGAACTTGTTTAATTCCCAAGACTGAATAAGTACTGAAAATTATCTGCCAAACAAATAAAAATAGTTTGAAATTAACGTCAGTGATACACCCATTGTCAATTTTGTCAGATGGTATACATGTCAGAGGTAACAGGGACGGAAAAATGTCACACTTTGGACCCCAAATTCATAGAACGACCCATATTTAAATGATAATCTAAAAAGCACACATACAGGAACAAAGAAGTAAAACCTGGCCTAAAAATGGTTTCAAAGCAGGTGATGAAAGAAACGCATTTAGTGTTGCAAGGCTACCACCTTGTCTAAAAAAAAACGAACAGAACAACTAATCCACCCCACCAACAAAATTCCTGTTCGGTCACTGAATTAACCCTAACCCTGGCCAGATGGTAGCATAATACAACAGGTGTGGATGTCTGGTGCACTTTGTTGTACCATGGAGCTATAAAAAACAAACTGGCCATGTTAGGCCCATTGAACAATGCCACTGTTGGATCTTGTGTTGACTGGCAACCACTGACTCCCAGGCTGTTTGGCAGTGAGGAGAGTTGACCTGTTGGATCTTGTTAAACTGGCCAGGCAAGCCACTTTGACAAATGATGCAGACTGATGTGTCTAGCCAAAGGTTTCTAGCCAAAGTACCCTGGAGGGTTAGGGTTAAACTAAATAGCTTAGGAGCCAATTTAGATGGCTCTGAGTCACTACATGGTACTGTGTATGCATATTGTACATTGCATGAAAGCATTTCTCTTTTTTGACAGGTGGCAGCAGGGCACTGAGTGCATTTCTACAATGAAAACAATTTTAAACAAGAACTTAGATGCAAAGGCAACCAAAAAAGTCATGTCACAAAGCCCATGTACAAAGCCCATGGGATTTGGGAGAACAAGAAAAAGAAAAAACACTTCACAAAAACAATTGCGTTTCCACCAGGTCTGATGAAAACCACAAAGTTGCCCTTGTACCAAATCATTAGAATACACCAGAAAAAGTTCACAATCCCATAGTCCACTTTAAAAATTCATAAGTGTGTTGTGCTTTTATATTTTTTTTTCACACTACTTAGTCATGTTAATTTCCACTCATTTTATTTTCAGTCCAGCTCCTTATTCTAATTTTCATTTACGTCAATACCTATTCAGTGTTTTGCCAAATGAAATTCTTAGCATTTCATTGATTTTCAGTAATCAAGCACTTTCACTAGCATAACACACAACAGGTGGCTAGCTTATACAGCCCTTATTTTCAAACAGGCCAAGGGCTTCCTTTGAAATGTTTGAAGTGTTGACTAGGGGGGTAACAGTAAGGACCTCAGTGAATTGAATATTACAAGGGTGGACTTCACATGAAGCATTGCAGTCTAGTCATTTGCAAGCAGGTTCATTAGCTGAATCACATCCGATTGTAACTACCAAAGCAACGAGAGTTGAACAGTCAGTTCAGTTTGGAGCAGCTTGTGACTGGAGGTCATATAGCTTTCAATGTCTTGTTGATGACTACATCCCAACATTGCGACAGCGTCGGCTCAGCCCTTAGAGTGATTTCTTGTGCTTCTTTTTCTGCATGGCTTGAAACTTGGAGAGCACCACCTTGGAAGTGGTGGTAAAGTTGCCCAGAAAGAGGATGAAGAAGATCATTGCCGAAGCTGGAACCTTGAAACAGACAAATGCACAGAATTATTTCTCCCCGAGTTACAAAAAGGGGAAAGTACTTAAGCTGATGATATTTCCACAAATATCATTTAAAGAGAACCAGAGGTGAATGTAACACAGAATTTTTATGTATTTGGTTGATTAACATGAATTCACTCTATATATGTCACATTGCTAGATATTTTGTCGCATTCTACGAAGGCCACAAAATCAACTGTGTTCTTTTTGATACTTAAAGTGTACAGGGCCCAATTTCATGGCGCTGCTTACCGCAGAATTCCGCGCTTACGATCTCCATTCTGCACTTACCCACATTCTCCACTAACCCTTTAAGCACAGAATCCTTAGTTACGGGATGTACACATGCGCACAAGCCCATATTCCTTGCTAACCCGTGACATACGTTCGCCATAAGCACAGCATTTCCTACTACAGTAGGCGCCAATCTTTCGCTTGCGGTAAGCAGCGCCATGAAATTGGGCCCAGCACATTTCTACCCTTTGCCATTGGTATCATCCTGAGCACCTCAACAGCGCCTTTTAAATTTCTTGCCTGTCAGATACCAATGAGTGACTGTAATGTGACATTCACTAATTTTAACAAATTGATTCACAATTCAAGATATCTTACCATCCATTCATTACACTCAGGGTGGAAAGAAAGTTTGAAGAGAAAGTAGGCATTGTACAACTGGAAGAGCTGCAACATGTAGAAAAATGGAAGATTGTTAGGTCAACTTCAATGAGCATTAATCTTGTGGAAACAGGTTTGATACAAAGGGTAAACAAGACAAAAATCTACTAAAAAAAACAATGAAAAACTACGGATAGGCATTATTAAATTGTCAACCAAAACAGTGTTTTATTCCAAACAAAAGTTCAAGCCCACTCGAGTCAAAGACTGTTGTTCGACTATTGATTTCTTCGGCCAATATGATCAGACAAATCTTTTGAACCACAAATGAATGTTTATCATAAAGCCTGCAGCCTACTTAAACAGAACAATGATCATGTTGGACAGAAAACATGCACATAATCAGTTACAAAATTACCACCCTTGGAAAGTACTTACATATCCAACAAAGAGAAATGGAAGAAGGAATGTAAGGCCTCTCCACATCCACTCCTGAAAACCCTCTGAAAAACACCACAGCAAAAATCAAAACGAAACCAAATGAGTCAATCAAGAGAAGTGCATGCCTAAATTAAACATTGGGTGCATTCAAGTAGCTTCCAGGGGACAACCTTGACCTCAGATGATGTGGGAATGAAGTCAAACCCAAGTCAAAATACTTGGAAGCCACTGGAGGCATGTGGCCTAGTGGTTGGGGGTCTGTAGCTTCTGATCATAGGGTCAGGGGTTCGAATCCAGCTGGTGGTAGCATGTTGCGATCTCGGGCACATCACTTTACCCCCATGTGCCTCTCTCCACCCAGGAGTAAAACGGGCACCTGTGAAGGCAGAGTTGGTTATGTTAGCCATGTGCACCTGATACAGTAGGGCTGCATCAGCTAGTATACTCCCCAGGGAGCTGAGATGGTTTCAGGAATGTTCAGTTGTTGTAAGCCCAATTTGCAGGGATAATGATAATGCAGCGCCTCGAGCATCAGTTGTGATGGATGCGCGGCTATAAGAATATCCACTATTATTACTCTAACTCACCCATGGCTGAGCTGGTTGCCTGCACGTGACACACTAGCATTGACATGTTTTCAGGTTTGCCATGCTTAGATTAACATCAACAGTGTAAAAAATAACATCTTACTTTCCAAGCATAGTCAAGTAACCCATTTGTCATTCTGTCCCATTATTTTGACCAGGCAAGTATTCTAATCAATGTAATCTGGGACAAATCTGGACACTCAGTTTCCAAATTTCTTATAAGCTAATTTCCTAGCATGTGTCTGCGTGTCTTCACGCCAGATCCACTGTAAAATCCAGACTTCAACCTGTCTGTTAACTCACCTACAGTGATGTACATGTCACTTTTCTCACCCAAAGCCCTGAGACGATACAAGCAGCCACTCTGATAGTAATATTGTAGCAGCTGTACAAAATCTTAGAAGAAAAAAGACAAACAATTATTAGTGAGGAAACCTTGAGGGTAAACTGGTGGCTTTCCTGCCATTTCTTATTTTTTTTTGCATTTTTACACTAAATGACAAATTCATATATATAAAAGGTTGTATTTGTATTTTGCATCTGTACTGAGAAGAGTTCAAACAACTTGACTCCGTCTACTTACTTAAGTACAGTGAGAACAACATGAATAAATTCCGGAACATGTCATAGGACACCCCAGCAGGCCAGATCAGCAGAATACCGCACACAACTACCGACAAATAATGATGCAACACCCACCAGCCTTTTATTCTGGAAAAAAAAAATTGTTTTGGTTACATTACTTCTGTTCTTTTCTTGCTAATGGTGCACCAATGAAATACACTTCTGAGGGTTAAGGTGTCTTCAAGAAAACTGGATCTTTACTGCAGCAGCTCATCTACTGCATAGTATTGAGCTGAGAGATGCAAAATAACATGGGATGATCTCAATATTTCCAGCCGATTTTTAAACCTCGACTTTAAGTGACCATTCCCCATTCGGAACATATGGTTCTGAAAATCTAGTTCTCTTTCCATATTGTAATTGGGCCGATGCTCAACCTTAGTCTTGTAGCATCAATGTCCATGGGAGTAACCAAACCAACTTGTTGTAACAAGAAAACCTTGTTATGATAGGACTGGAAAAATAAAAGAATTCAAGAGACTCAAGACTCTATAATTTGCTCCTAATGACATCATTAAAGTTGTTATTAAAGTGCTATTCCTACCAGAAGACACCTGTACCTCATCTGATTTGACTTTAAGTGTATGTTGAAAACCACACTGTATTTTCTTGTTGAATGAAGAAGCTACTTTGTGTGGGACCATTCCATGAAATAATAACCCCCAGTTTTCCAACGTGGTTCCTTCTGGAAAAACCAACATTCCTAATTTGGACAGGTGTACCATTCAAGTGGTTGGTCCTGTCAGACCGTAGTTATAACAATCAGCTGATGGTTTATCATACATTCTTCTCACATGTCTGTTCCCACTAGCGCTGGTCATTGATGTTTTTACCTGGATCCATTGTGTCGCAGAATGCTCTCCCGTATGACCAGCGTGCAGTAGTACCACACTAGCAAGAAGTGAAACAGGGCATCGCAAACTCTGCATGGAAGAACACCAGACACGGTGGTCAACGACAGGATGTGCAACTGCACGATGACGAGCGTTAACCAAATGCACCGTTGAACACAAGGTCCAGGATGCTACCTCGACCCAAGCAGCAACACGAATCCTTCAAAATCCTACAAGTGTTGGGGTATTCTTCAGCACTGTAAAGTGCAGAGCCTAAGGACTATTACTCTCCATGTATGGGGCTTGAAGTGTCTTGGCAGGAGTGAGAACTTAGATTTTAGAAGTTTCCTTTCAACATTAAGGAAGTTTGAAATATTTTGTAACCATATCTCTGAAAAGTAATATTCAGCATACCAAATCACCTGTAGTATTTCCATTTAACTAGCGATGTAATATGTCAGTTTGATATCACAAAACTGTCACTGATAACAAGAACTTACATATATATATACCTTGTACTTTGGGGACAAAAAGAGAGAGTTTGGTGGCTTTTGGTACCTGAAATTGATGAAGAACGATGTAGAAAATGAGCATATCAACATGATGATGGTCATGTAGAGTTTGAATCTCTCGTACTCCTCCTTGTAGTCAAACCTGTGAGAGGAACAGCGAGGCAATCAGCCATCTATCAGAAAGAGTTGGATTAATCTAAGCACCACACTTTACCTGAGTACTTTGTCTTAGGCACAGAATATGTGCAGCATGCAACTCAAACTCTGACGTGGGGTAACTTTATTTATAAAAATATTTAAAATACACACCAAACATCCTGCAATGCAAGTTGTGGGGACTGTACCTGTGTTGAACGATAGTTATTACGAGGAAACAATTCATGGTGATAACTTTTTGTCCACACAGCTCAGTCCCAACTTTGCCAACAATCGAAATTGTGCTCTCAAATGACGCAGGCCAGGGCACAAACAGGTAATGTACATGTATGCCTTCTCCGAGTTGTCCAGCCAGACTGTATGTGCCAAGATTTAGCATGATTTTGTCTACATGTATATGATGCAATTAATTTTTGTAAGGGATTTTATCAGACGTTGAATAAAATTTCAATACACAAGTAAAGGGATTTTTGTGTGTTGAATGTGGTTTATAATATGGCCACCCTTTTGGCACCTTCAAATTTTCATTTTTATCTTTGTTCCATTTTTAACGTATTTTTCACGAGGATCTGGAGAGTTCACATACTCACTTCTCTGTTTTACTCAGCAGAGACACACTAACTTGGCCCAGGGACAGCTTGAGAAATCCTCTGTAGAGAAAGAATGAATTTGTGTTTTGTTTTAACAATCACATATGAGATGGGGCAAAGAAAAACAAAGTTGTGCTGATGACACTGTGCCCTAATATGTACATCACTGGTCAAAATGTACACCCCTTGTACTGAATTACACATATGCTAATTGATCACATGCTTAGTGGCATCATACCGCCATATAGATGTACTGGTAGTTGAACAACCTCAAGAGTTTTAGCATCCTTGGCCACGTTAAATATTATTCTACACAAAACTTTCAAATCATTGTATTTTGAGAGAAACACACTGTGCAGAAGAGACATGTTTCTGGAAAGCTGTCATGACATGACTATTTTGTAAACAAATGCCAAATGGTCTGTAATCAGACACTTTACGATATAGAATAAATTGTGTCACCTAACTTCTGGTTATCAGTCATGTAAATCATTTGTTCTACATGTACATTTCTGGAACTTCAAATAACTCCAAAAACACTGAAGCAGTTGTAACAACAACACTTGGTTGCCTTTCCTCTGCACCTACTCTGATGGCCTTGGCAGCGACTCGTGAATCTCCACGCACACTTTCTGTTTCTCTGCGACATGTCTCTGTAACTCCTCCCATCTTGGCTTGTCCTCCAATCCGAGGTCTTTACCGTTCCTGAGAAAAAAAGAATCCACCCGTCAAGTGCGAGGGCACTGACTCAACTCATAATTATTGCCAATTAAAAGCTTGACTTGAGTCACAGTTTTCATGTAATTATGTGTCATATCCATGTTTAGAAGGAAACTATTTCTTTCAACTGGTCAAGAAATAAAGAAGCATTCAAAAAGTCATTTGAAAATTTCAACACATATTTGAAATCTTTGGTAAACCACAGCCATTGATGCAGATAATGTGGTTTAAAAATGAAGATATATCATAAAATTTAGCCAAAATGTTTGAACGTCTAAGACTGCACATTTTGTCACTACAAGATGAGGGAGAGAGTTCCATATACGGACTGTACACAAACCCTATGAGACTGGTCTGACAAATTCCCAGTGTTTTCTATGTGAATACCTTAATATTTTCCCTGCTAAATGCGACTTGTTACATATAGGTCATGTTATTACTTTCAGATGGTTAATAGCTAACCGGATGGAAAATTTAGGGGAGTCTGTCTATGGAACTCTTTCCAATATGAATTTGTTAGATTCGCATGGTGTTGTGTTGGAGCATGTGTTAGTTTATTCACAGGCCTTCGACTGGTAACTTCAAACCGTATAACTAAAAATTCTCTTCCAACCTGTGGCTCACAGTCCCACAGTTTGTCCAAAGTTCTGCCTTTCTGGAATTGACATTAAAAAGACTTAAGGTTGTCTGCAGTTTGTGAAAGTTGATGCAGTCACCATATAGTTAACTTACTTCTTAAGAGACTGGCTGATTTGTGCATATTTCTTCTTCTGATGAGCCACCATCGACATGCATGACTTTTCGATAGTCCGCAATGCCTCCAGTGTCTTCTTGTACTCTTTGTTTTTCTCCTGTTAAATAAAGAACTGTGACATCTTTTTGTCTTCTACAATAAAATGATATTAACGACATGACTGGGTGTAACTGCAAATTAATACAACCTCATTTGGATGAACCAAGGTGCAACACCTGAATGTAAGTATTGTATATCCCCAGAACTGTGGGGTCTGTTTACCGCACAGTGAATGACAGACCCACCCACAGTTCTGGGATAAGTATACCCCAGAACTGTGGGTCAGGGTGGCTGTCGGACCCCACAGTTCTGGGGGTAGGGTAAGTACTGGGGGCTCATTACCATTAGCACCCCATTCCTATAATAAGGAAAACGAAGTCCACTTTTTCAAACTGACATTCAGACCTTGAGGATCTGTTCCTTAATCCTAGTAGCTCTCATTTAGGTAAATTTTGACAATATTTAAGCAAGAAAACCCGAGTTCAGCAAAAGACGACCGCATCATGCCATTTTGTTTCACGTCTTGTTACCCGACCCAGCCATTGTAGATATACTGAATTTCATAAAAGACACTTTTGTGGTTCCAGGTCAAGGAACCAGATGAACGTACTGATTCATCTTCACAGCTCTTCATCACATCATTTACATGTATGCTCCCATTTTACCCTACAATATCCCTCAAAAACCAAAGGCCTTCCCTCTTTTCTTTTAAAATAAATTTTAAAAAACACACGTTTAAAAATACTTTATGGCACCTTGTATAAATTAAACAATAAATAAATAAATACATCCAACAATAAACCGTTACTTCTTCTGTAATTAAATATTTAAAAAGCAGAATAATAATAAAAAAATTATCCAGGATATACACATACAATAAATGACATTATGAGATTGCATATGGGAACAAAAACAAAATAATGAATAGAGGATTGCACTAACAGAACAAGGGTAGCCAAACATGAGGTAAAAAGATGGTTTTTATAAAGATATTATTTGTGTGAATTTCCTTTGAGTGATTCAAAATAAAATAAATATAATTTGAAAATAAAATGTAGACAAATAAACCAGGCAGGAAACAAATAGGCCTATGTTCAGATGTTTACATTATTATATTAGTTGTACCATGGGGAAAAAATCTAAGCCAAGGGCCGGGCTTATGCATCTTACAGCCTGATGAAAATTAAAATCTTTGATCAAATGAACTGTACTCTGTAGTGAATTTTCCTTATGTAGGGTATGATCAATGCAGAAATTGTTTAGTTATCCAAACATTCCTAACCAGAACACAACTTTAAGGTACGCAAGCTGGGTTGTTGGGGGCGCAATTCCTTTCTTGTACGCTAGGCCTGCACACTATACATGCTATATAGACCTATGAAACATTGGGCCTACTAGTAGTACAGCGTATGGCACTCACTAAATCATGTCAGTGCATATCGTATCACAAATCTACTCCTTCCTAAGAAATGAAGTTAGATTTCAGTTCTTTCTACCTGCAAAGAAACAAACTCCACATTGAGGTCATCAAGCTCTTCTGCTAATGACAAAAGCATGGAATTGGCCATAATTCATGAGAACAGATAGGGCAAAATAAAACATGAAACTACGGATCTGTCATTCGATGATCGAACAGGTGACAATAACGACACGATGACACGACAACTAGTCAGGTTCTGTCCCTCTGCACTAATTTTTTTCAACCGGGTCTGTGAAAGGTGCAACAGGAACTATACGAGAAAAGTTAGTGACCTTTGACCATTGCATTAACCTCAATCTATTTCTTTGAAATTATCTGTGTTGCTCGAGAAAAAAGGTATTTAAAAAGCATATAAATGTTTTTAAATTTATTTAATATTTTTTAAAGCTTGTGGATTAACTATGCAAAAATTTAAGAAACAATTTGACATCAATGTAAATGTTTTATGAAAGAGGCTCTTTGAAGCACATGTGTGCATTGCAATCCCATGTCATGCGTGTGATTTGCTAGTTAGGCTACGATAAGTGCTGAAAATTGTGTGTTAAATTACTAGATAATGGCCTTTTCAGTCACTCGAAATTTCGCAAGTGTTGCCGGTAGAATGCTTACACAGTGTAGGTATACTACATCGGCGACATCGAAATGCCTTCTGTCCATCCAGAAAGATTGCCAAATGAGCCGTCCGTTTACCAGGTCGATTTGGTATCTTTGCAACAACCACTCGAGCAAAGACACACACCCTGGCGGCTTGGAGCACGTGTTGGCTCAGGCGACGAAGTTGAGGGATCCTAGCAAATCATGCAGCTGTGGCTGTGCTGGAATGCACACACAGGGTAGGCCTATTTCCACTATTTCCTTTCTGGCTAACCATGCTAACTATCCAATGTGGGAAAAGTTCCATATCAGTCTGGGAAATGCGCGAAGTAGGAAACATTTCCCAATTCGGAAACATGTTACAGAATTACAAAACTTCCAGTGTTTGCAGGTGAATGCACCTTTTCTAAAAGGAAACGGGAATTGCAACCCAGTATTAGTCGTTTGGGAGGGCGACCAAACTCGGAGGGGTGGACTGGAATTTCAAATTAGGATGATTTCCCCAATGCTATTAATTTATCTAACAGATGTTCAATTACCGAAACTACATGTAGGGTAAAATTGTGGAAATAAAACTGAAATTATGGCACGAGTTGAAATGTTATAGAGTGCGAAATAAATGTTTAGACACAAGAAGATAAGGGGCGTCCTTAATTATACTTGTAATTTGCAATTCTGACAGTTATTAAAGCTATTTTTTCCCCACAAAAATATATAATAAAGTGATTGCACTGTAATCTGTGATTCCACTCAGTCAAAAAGTTTGATGCTGTCGTTAAATTAAAACTAGAATTAAAATACCAGATCAGCTACTAAATTAATTACACAATTTAAATCACTTTTTTTTTTCACTCCACCTGTAATTCAAATAATTCTCTGAATCTTTGTGTAATTTAAACAGATGAATCTTATACAGTACAAAATCCCAACCTTTTCTCCTATGAAGTGATTTCTCAAGCAATTAAAATGTTGCCCCAAACCAGGTTTCATCTGAATTGAAATGTTCCTAAAATGTGACTTAAGAAAAACAAATTTGTGTGATGCAAAACACGTCTTTTTTGAATAATATAAAAATATTGTTACACAGCAATGGACAACACTGGTACAGACGTGATCAGGTTCTTGACAAAATAAAATCAAACAATTTGTGAACTGGCTAAACAGAATACTGAACTTTGGCAACAAGTCTTTTGGGGGACATTGCCGATGGTACTGCCTGCCACATCTTTCAAACTTTTCCAGCATGGTGTACCTGTTCAGTGCAATCTTTGAAAATGCACAGATTAAAATTTGCGTACACAATTTTTAAACTTTGCACAACCACAGATATTGCCATAAAAATTTTGTGCAGCGATAAAAATTATGTGGATACATGAACCACACGCAACAGTCGTATGTAAGAGACTGACACCAACTACATGTTTTGCACAATTTTGTCTGGTCAGTTTCACTCGTGATGCGTGTGACCTTTTAAATTCCCCTGATGAGATTTTATTTGAAAAATTGTTCGAGCCGTACAGGTGTTTATTATAAATATATCTGCAATAAAATTAAAAGTAGATTCCCAGACAAAATAAATAACAATTAGAGAAAATAAGAGTTTTGAAAGAACCTCCAAAACTACTAGTTTGTACTGGAATCCTAGCCTTTACTCAAGGCAACAGTTTCCCAGCTTGACTGGTACCAGATAGCTGGAGACTTCAAAGAGAATGGGAATCCCCACATCGCCGGCCTCGCCGGGGCCCGGTCATATGCCAACCATCATGACTTTCTTTAAAAATCACTCAGTTCAAGGCACAAAAATTGTACAAGTTCAAAGATTGCTCTCAACATTATCTGCACAGATTTAAAATATGCACAACCTAATAAAATTGCTTAAGTAAAACTGCTCAAGTTAGGCAAATTTTAAATTTGCCCACTTTCAAAGATTGCACATACCCGACAAGAGGCATGAGTACTGTAGATGGCTTATTGAAACCAATTTGATTCATGATGTGATTCCAATGATTTTGGGCAAATGGCAAAAAGTTTGCCCTTTTGATTCCTTTTTTTCAACTTATTTACCTGCACCAGCAGACAGTGTTCCAGACTTTTAACATTTTACATGACAAAGACACATCTCTTAGGCCTTTGGTACCTTTTGACAACCATGCAGCATTTGGGGGGCTCATTGTTAGTAAAAAACATGCTCTTATTTGTTGTTCAGGTGATCCTTTCTTTAAGTTGTATTTCATTGCTTTTAACATTATTTTGTTTTTCAAATTTTTATTTATTTTTTTTTAATTTCTGTGTGTGTGCAGGTGATGAGGAGTTGGCCAAATTCCTTAAGGAAGAGATACAGCTGGAGAAAGACAGCCGACAATTCCCCGATGTGCCCCAAATTGGGGACTTTCAATTGTCACAAGAGGGCGCTGTAGCAACACTGACAAAGAAAAAGGATGGGGAAACGTAAGAGAGACACATACCCTGAAAACGGGAATATTCAAGGTGTATTTTTGCGCTGGGGAGATGTTAATTTATAAAACGGATTTTGCTCTTAACCAATTAATAAATACTGTATGTATATATACGTTGGGTAAGGACAAAACCCGTTATGTAAATTAACATATCCCAATGCAAAAAAAGAAAAATCTTGAAAATAGTTCGCAGTACCTGCTGCTTCACCTGACTCGGACCAGCCAGCCGACCCCGGCAAGGTCGGTGGTCGAGTGGTTAAGACGTCTGCACTAGTAAGCAGGAGGTCGTGGGATCGAGTCCAACCCGAGTAAGCTTGTGACTTTTTTCGCAAGCTCTTAGATATGCACTGAACATACAGTGTTTATTGAATATACGTTGGGTAAGGGCAAAACCCGTTATGCAAACTGGAAGTTTGAGAGGTCTACTCTAGGCTGTTAAGAATGTTTTATTGCAAAAAAGCACTTTGTGTTCTTCTGTAGGCCAGACTTTGACGTAGGGACTGTAGAACCTTAACTGCCTGCGGGCACATCAAAGTTCACCAGGAAGGTTAGGGAGGATTTCATGTGATTGTGATGATACAGCCAAACAACTTTTACTGTGCATGGGGATTGATTCCCTTAGGAAGGTGAGATTAATAGATCTTAAGGTGCTATCTGTCTTTGGATCACGTAGTGGGTTATGTGCAAAATTACATTGAAGTATAAATTAAGGTTTACGAAAAATAAGAAACTTCAGACATGTGGCCTGCATACAGTTTTACTGAAAATATTTGCAACGTTCAGCTTTACCTTCCCCAACAAACATGAACAGTATGGGTCAGTTTTATGTGGTGATTTTCTCAAACCTTCTGTGACTATTGCAGGGTGAAGGTAATGTTCAATCTCAACCACTCCGTTGAGGAAGAGCCTCAGGAAGACAAGCCAGAGGAGGAAGCCGCCTCAAAGGTAATTATTTGCCTACTATCCCCTGCCCCTCCAACCCTCCCCTGCCCCTTCATTAGCCTGTCGAATGGAAATTCAGACCACCAAAGCAGCCAGTTTTGTCATTCACTCTAGTGTATCATTGTGTGGTATCCCACTTTTTGTTCAACATGCAGTTGAAGTTTGTCTTTGTATAGTGGAGAGATTCAACCTCTCAGCCTTTGTTGGTGCCCTGACTGTTTGAATTCAGGTTTGCATCCATCGGCATTGTAGAGTATCAGTGGTTGTGTCCATAGGCAAGCCACTTTTCAGCAATGGGTTTCATTTGAGCAAAGAAAGTGGATTTTCATTTGTAGTGAGTTATTTGTCTTGTCAAGATGGTTATTGGTACTTCACAAAAATAGTTTTCTTTGAGAATGGTTCAGAAAACAAGCATGTTAAGCATTGTTTACATTCCAGAAAGCTTTTAATTTCTGGCATTTTTACTGTTGATTCAGTAAAAGAAGGGAAAACGGCCAGTTTTCATTATCTTCGGATACACACACAAGCACTATGGCAAATACCAGACTTGCAAGGTGCCATTTGCCACCTCGTTATGGTTCTTTCCCAAGTTGCGATCCTACCCTGAATTCACCGTGGATATCACCAAGGACACCCAGAGCACCTTGACCATCAGCTGTCGATTTGACTTGAACGAAGTCGAGCCGGAGGGGGAGGAAGGGCCTGAAAGCAACGACCTTTTCATGATCGATGAGGTCAGCATACAGGACGGGCAGGCCTCTGAGTCAACATACAGGGTGGGGTCAGAGGTCATGGATGCTGTAAGTTATGAATATTCATTATTAAGTTATATTCAGTGTAAGCCGTGTTGGGGAAAAATTATTTTCAAATTTAATCAAGCTTCTTTCAATTAGTCAGACAAAGATCAGCTCTCAGTTTTTGGCAAAACGGCCCTGCCGTTTCAGTAACAAACAAAATTTGCTTATCTGTGATAGAAGACATTGTCGTGTGCCACTAGTACACAATGCCCATCTTGGGTCGAGTTTGGAAAATTCAGTCTAATTTTGGGTGTTTCAAAGATCATGCCGATCAGACTTGTTGCCGCAGGCAGCAGCAACACTGATAAAGATTGGATAAGGGATAAGCCTGCAAAATTTTGCAACGAAAGCAAAATATTTTACAAATTTGGACATCAAAAGTCAGGCTGACCTGGACAAATGGTCAGGACTGACAGAGAACTCCAAACTGTGCAGTGCGAATTTTGAGTCACAGTGTTTTCTGCGGAACACGTACAACTCGTTTAGGTGAAGTGAGACGCTGTGCCCATGATCTGTGGGAAATAAAAAATGCCTGTGAACAACAAAGGGTACATTTCCAAATCGGCCCACGCTATTTCACTCAATATGTTGTGCAATTTCTTATACATTGGCCATACCGCATGTGGACATGCTTTTACCGTGTGCGTGGGCATCATATACAGTACATGGACATGTACGTGCATGTAATTTCCATTCCAACATTGCACGGGCACGTAAATTGTGCTTGTCCAATGTCCGTCTTTCTCTCGGGTCTAGGCAAACCAAAAGGATGCCTGACTATTATTTGGGTTCCAAAATGTACGTCACCCATGATGTCATCGTTTATCACAAAACATTCATTTGAGGGGTCAGTGAAATTAATCACAACAAAGGAAATTTTATTCCATTTTACATTCCCTATCTTGTTACTGGCATAGTAGTGAATGTTTTAAACAATGAAATCAACAGTTTGTCCACTGATGTCTTCATGGACCGTTTAACTTTTTACAAGATACCAGTCAATCAGCTTTCTTTCCAGTTCGCTATTTCTCATGCTGTACCATTCTGAATGGTTTAAAGATAAAATGATACCTTATAACACTGGCTGAATTGGGATTTTGTCATTCATGACCATTCACAAAGCAGTGTTGGAGACTCAAATTTGAGTTTCCCCATGTCAATATCGTGCTACTTATGCCTTGTCCAATTCAGTCCTTCCACCAGAGTGACTCGGGCTGATGTAAATCCTTTCCCAAGACAAGCTATAAGTAACAGGTTGAAGAATGACAAGTGAATGCTTCTGTCTCAGCTCAGTAGCTAGTGTCTTAACTTTTAACTAAATGACTGAAGATGGACTTGCACAAACTTGTGATGGACTCAACTTCAACTCCGTAATTGGTCTGTTGTGGTTGGTGACTGGTTGTTTGTTGGATTTCCTTTTCCTTCAACCCTCCTTAGAATCTCTACAATTTCCTGATGAACACGTTAGAGGAGAGAGGCATCACGGATGAGTTTGTTGAGAAGCTGTCGGACCTCTCCAGTGCCCTCGAACACAAGCTATACATTGAGTTCCTTCAGAAACTCCACAAGATCGCCAAATTCTAAGGCAAGCTGGCTATGTTATGCTTGTACTCACACCGTGATTCATTTCCACTTTTTTTTTTAAGTGCAGGCTTTGTTGCAGTTTAAAGGGGTTTGGTCTTCATTGCAAAGGTGAAATGTAAGTGCAAATTTGTCAGCACTTCAGCTTGCCATAACCCCACAAATTAATGTACGTGTTTGTTTTTACACCAAGTAAGGCCAAGTCCAAATCAAATGGATGTGGCCAGGATGTGGCCAGAACACATGCATCTATGAGATGTGAATTTGGCCCTTAGCCGTGGTTTCCATAGGCATATGTGGCAGTTCCAGCCATAGCTGTAACTTTTGGATATAGACAGTGAAGTGGCCTTATTCCTGAATCTCGTTGGGTACCCAGAAAAATCAAACAAACTCCAAACACAGCAAAGGACTTCTGGTTGATGTGCAGATAAGCATCAACTTGAAACTGCTGTCTCTTGTATTTTGGTGAATTCCCAAGAATTTGTTAAAGTTGGGTTACGTGTCCGCCAAGTCAGAGGGCTTTCACCTGTATTCTGTGCAACACACCATCTTGAAAGGTCACATATCAATTCTCCAATTGTAGGTGCAGAAAACAATGATGTAATAAAAATGTGCATTTCAATTTGTTTCTGTGCACATTGACTTTGTTAATTCAGGAACTTTATCCGTTATATCAAGATAAGATTAAGCATTATTCATGACGCAGTATGCAAAAGATTTGAGATCATTTGAAATCATTTCAGTGCAGTGGTCCATGAGGTAATTCTAACAAAATTCATGCATTTCATCTGACTGGAATCACAACTACTTTTGATTTAATGTAGCAGAATCTGGACGTGTCTATCGAGGAGGGAATGACGATAAATGGTGTCTTTGCTTAGCCTTAATACACTTAGTGTATAAGAGACAGTCATACATGTAACGTATGGTGACATTCCTCTTCACTCTGTTCAGGCACCCCAAGTAACATCACAGCAAGTAGGTTTGGCAAAGAGTTGATTGATTGATCAGGGAGATGACTTACCAAATTTCCACCGCAGATCATGTACAGGACTTGTCAGGAGTCATGAAATAGACACTGTTCACTTGTGTTGCACTTTTATAATATTTTATTCTGTATACTCTGTATCTTATCCTGGGTACGTGCAGGCTGAGGGTGAAAGAGGAAATGTTGGGGAATTATTACACATCTACCATATATATATAAGCAATTCAAGAATAATTTGTCCTGAAAAAATATGAACTCTCTCTATATGGTGACATTTCTCAACAAGTTGAATGCACCAGTATGTAGTCATTTAGTTGAATGTGCAGAACACTCAGTCGTTTAGCATTTAAACCTTAAAACTCCTTCAGTTTTGCTATAGAAATCTCAATAATCTATTAAAAACGAGTGTAAAGTGTCCATTAAAACAGTGCAGTGTCGAACGAAAACAGAAAACAAACTGTATTGCTTGTTATTCAGGCAGGGTTTGGCATTTTGTCTCACTACAAATTTGTTGCACACAAATACTAAAAAGAAGAATGCTGTCAAGTCAAAATCAAATCCTCGAGTAACTTCAGACTGGACTTGCACATGTTGCTTCTTTCTCTAGTTCAATTACATCCAAGGCCAGCACTGTCTTTCTACAATAAAAAGCAGTTATTATTTTTGGTTCCCAATACTGACAAATACAGATAAATACCGTGCACCGCCAAGAGGTTGCCAACTTGCCATGGAGATGCCTGTTTTTAACTTAACAATTGGCAAAAGCATGAGCACCTTGCTACAATATACATTTGAGCTTTTGAGCAAGTTTGGGATAAAACTTACTAAGCTCAGAAAATATATGTGCCTCACCTAAAAGGCTTGTAATGGCAGGTTACCAGCCAAAGAGCCATGTAGAGTGTGTAACTCGAGACTGGGTCCTGGCTCATTTTTGCTCCAAGCAGTACCTTCTCTGCCAAGCAGCTTGCTGTTTGTTGATTTGTGCAGTAAACTCATGAACTTTGCGAGCAACAATTTAAACAAGCAAAATGTACGAAATAAACTCAACAAGATATTGCAAAAAGGAAACTGTTCAGCTTTTTCAGAATCTGATCATCTATTGAAATACATGTACACTAGGATAATGCGTCAGGTTTCCTTATTGTAAAAAGGAGCAAATATACATTTTAATTCTCATAGAAAAATTGTTTAATTATTGCACATCTTCAAGTTTAAGGATGGAGATGAATGGACATTATGCTGTTTAATTTGCCAATTCAAATGTGGAAATTATACAAATAAACTGAACCCTGAAGTTTGCATATAACAAGGGTATCTGGTACAGGCTTGTACATGTAGGCTGCAAACATTGTTGTCAACATGGATTATCCTTTTGTGGTAAAGTGTGACTAGTACATAACATTGCAGACTGTACTGCCTTTGATAGTACACATGGATATTACCAATGACAACAGATTGCTTTATCTTTTGGAAAAAGGACATGTACATGTATATATATGGACCAATTTCAAAATGAAAACTACTCATGGCAAAAGACGTCACAAGGCAATACAAGACTAGGCAAATACATATACCTATTGGTCTAGAACCCATCAACTGGCTGATCTTAAATGGTTGGAAAAGCACTGGCTGGCTGATATAGACACTTTTCCTGTGTCACGTGAAATTTAGACTGCAATGAAACTTGTCCCTTTACGCTTGGTGTATTGCTTGAATGCTCGCAACTTTTACTTGTATATGTATTTGCACGTTACTACCACAGTGTCTGCATTTTGAGAGTCCCATCTTCACCGTACACTGGCTCATTGCATTCTTTGCCACCCAGGGAATATGCACCACACAGGCATCAATATCCTTATTAGGAAATTGGTTATGACTACTCACAAGAGGCACATACCATAACATGCCTGGAGGTGTTGTTAAAAAATAGTTTTGTCAAACAACATAATTTGAATAGATAATTTTTTAAAACTTGTTTTGACATTCTGACTCGGAAGATACGTATTTATGAATGGGAGTAAATATGTGCTTGCAGGCCTTAAAATGAACGATGGGCCACGATGGCCAGTGCTGCCGTTACCCTTCTCACTGGCCGAGGTGCCCCACAAAAAATCTCCGTCCTCAAGGCCAGTTTTACCTTGCCCTATACATGTATTTACTGTGGTTGTGGCACTCTTTTCCATAAACATCCATAAGCCTATTAAAAACATGAAAATCATTGGTTCAAGATGCTTGCAAACCCGTTGAAAGTTTATTTTGATGTCATTTCACCCCGATCAGCTGTCTCAAAATCTCGCAGAATCGATGTACAGACGTTGCACACAACGCACACCTGCTTTGATGTCAATGGACTGAATGTACATCGTGTACATCCACACAAAGCATGCAGTGTATATGTACTGTACATGTACACTTGTACGTAAAAGCATGGGTCCGGAATGTGCTGATACTTCAAGAAGCGACACCCCCGCTGCAAAAATAAATGCCTCTATTCGTGCACTTACATTCCAGCAGGAGTACGTGCGAAAGATATCACGGGCAGAGTTGCCTGACTTTCTCTTTCTCAGTGCTCATATATGTGGTACACCATTCACATTAATTCATATTGAGGTCCATGTACGAGGCGTGCGTGCGTGCATTCGGTGTACGTTCTGATTGTCAAAACTTTTTGATGAATGAATATTGGCATTTAGCCTCCATGCTCCTTTTACAGATTTTATCTGGCCTTGGTGCTCTCCCAACTGGCCGCGATGCCCTCGGGAACTTTGCTTAATTCAAGGCCAAAGTGGCCTTGCCCTAAAAATTACCAAATTCAAGGCCTGTGCCTGGCCAGTCTTAATAAAGAGACATGTATGCAAGCCTCTTGATAGAACAGATTATTAAAAATTTGGTGTACTTATAAACTTGATTCATACCAAAATATATGTATAACAGACTAAATAAAGGCATATTTCAAAGAATATGTGAAATGAGTTCCATCACTAAGCACACTGGTTAGCTTTGGTTTCTCTCGTGTTGGTGAACGGTCATCTTGCACAGAATCGCCTTATGAGACAGTGCAAAGTGATCCCTTGCAGAAGCGGCCCTTTGAGTCTGTGTCATCGTCACCAACCTGTACAGTAGGAAACAAAATGGAAAAACAAATCAAGCTTCAAGTACGTGTATTAATCCTGTTTCCATCCTATTCACAAGAAGAAGCTCACTTACACAGGCCCTAATATTCCCAGATTGTTCAAAATGTTTGTGGGGGTTTTGTGGTGTCCAGCCACTGTTACTTTCCCGATGGCTGGATATATGCATCCTTTGAAAATACGAGGGCATTGTTGAGTTACTGCAAAGCAATCAACGGTGGAAGACTTATGATGGTTCCAAACTCCAAACAAAAATGTCCACTATGTTTGGGGTAACCACATCAGAATTTCTACTCCTTGCAATGAAATTGAGACACAGATTCTTGTTCTAGGCTTTAGTCTTGCATTAAATAAAAAAAGTAGTAACCATGTTGTGAGATAATGAGTAGAGAGATCTGTACACAATTATAAAATAGGCATGAAAATCATAACTAATAGTTGGATAGTTAAATGTTTTTCCTGTACTTTCATTAACTTACTGCGGCTGTGGCAAATGGATTTAAGTTCTCTTAAATGTTTAAGTTTACCATTCCACTCACCAAAGATTCACAGTCCCTCTGTTTACCATCTATCCATGCCTTCCTAGCCTCTGTATTCTGTGGTTTTAATTGACCGCCTGTGGTATCCAGCTTGCTCGCCTCCAGCTCTCTTAACTCAGATTGGTCAGGTGGTGCCATCTGACGCAGCGCGTGCATGCGGATCGGCGACTCGGCCCCGGCGTTGTCATAGCCGGCCTGCCCCAGGGACTGGACCCTGTTACGCTTGCCTAGTCTGAGGCTCCGGCTGCTGCCAGAGCTCGCCCTGCTCCCGTAGTGCTTTCTGTGCACTGGCGTTCCAGGAAGACTTATTGCGTGCTTGTTCACGATGCTGAGGCTTTCGATGCTCTGTGCACAGTCCACAAAATCACTCCCGAAGGGTGTTCTTGGCCGGTTGGCGATCTCTGTGATCCCTAGGTTATTGTTGTTTGGGAAGAAGCAGGTGCATCTCTCGATTGGCGGAAAATGGATCTCTGCAGTTTCCTGGATTCCCTCTTGGTGTGTTTGCTCGGGATCGGGTTTACATGTACAAAGAGTTTCCTGCAAAGGCTGATGAGAGGAAAGGTGCACAGATGCTGTGGAAAGCATTGCAAATATCAAGCAATTTAAAACATTTTCCTTTTTTTACTTTTAGTAATATCCAACAGTTCATGAATGCCCAACTATCTATGCAAGTTGCATTATTACTGTCTTGAGGGAAAAGAAGCAGTTTGTGTAAAGTTTGACCAGTTTTTCAAACTTAACTCTTTACAACCAGACTATCTTGTCAAAACTTCTGGTCTTATTTTTATGAGTGTCCAGTGAGCTGTTGTGTTATCAGTGATGGCAGTCATAACCAATAACTGTTTCAGTTTTTAAACCTTTGTGGGTTGATCTTGCAATCGTTCATTTCCATGAGCAGTTGCAGCTTTTGGTCCTGTCAACAGTCCCAGGTCATTGCTCTGTGGCTTCGTTATGTGATTGCAGTCCAGCATTGTCTCTTTTTCTACCTTGAGAGTTATCAAGATGTCCAGGGGAAAGTGGTCCTGCTCGTCCAGACTGCTCTGGTAGAGCAGCTGGGTTTGGTCATGGCTGTCCTCGCTCGGACTTCCGCTGAGGTAAGCAATGAGGTAGAGCGTCCGCCAGCCATTGGCAATATATCCTGGCAGACATGGAAAGCAAGAGAGGCCAGTCAGCACAGAGTTACAAGTCATCAATTTTCAGGTTCGTTTTTCTTCATGAATCCTTGACTGGGACTTGTTTTTATCATTCAGAAATCACTTTTCCAGAAATTTCTTTTGAAACCTGAACATCTGTCCCATTTTCAACCATTTTCATGTTGAAATGGTTATAACCTTTTCGATAGGCTTCTAAATAATGAGCTATCCAGGATGGAAATTGATCATGCAGCAGCCTTGCCACTTTTGTGTGGAATTGCCCACAGATTTTGTCAGTCAGTCACTTTTTATCATTCAGATTGATTAACTAAATATTAATTAAAATTTTCACATTCAGGGCTTACATGTGACAGGTGTAATGTGTAAAAAGAATCCCAAGGTGCATGGAATTAGTGTTTAAGAGGAATGCGTTCTTTAAACTTACAATAGCAACATGATCAACATCAGTAAGTAAAACACTGATAAACTGTTCATGGTACCTCTGTGAAATCCTCTGTTGAATATAATGTTTCTTAAAATCATCCTGTAAGAGTCTGTATCACGAACCTGATAGGTCAGCATTTTTTTGTGCATCAGGACTGACAATGTCGTACGTGATGATCCCACCGTGTAATGTCCTGCTCAGGGTAAGGGCTTGGATGGAGTCGACGACCAGACCAGTATCCGTGAGGTCCATCTTCCAGCTGACAGACCCCTCGCGATAGCCGGCTGTCCTGGTCAGGTAAGCCTAAGTTGAGGTGATAAACACATTCCTTGTTTTGTAATAAAGACTGGTTTCTTTATAACCTTGGTACCCAAGGTGGTACCCAAGGTCTTAAACCTTGGGTTGGAGGTCCAACACAGAGTCTATGTGTTATGCATGTGCCTTTTACTCACACACGAAAGTATTATTCATTCAAAATTGTCTCTTTCGTTTTCTTCATTATTTCACTTTCTCATTGTTTAAAACCAGTAGTGTGAGTCAACTGGAACAGAAATTTCATTCCAATGAGACATTAACACCATACAACTCCAACGGTTGCTAAGGAAAACAGTACTTCCCAAATGAAGACGTCTGGCAATTAATTCCCAGTTTATATCCCCTTGTGTTGTGAGAGCAATTGCCAACATACTGCATGTGGTTATAGGTAGCATCCTCTGTGTGGAGTGCTTTGGAAAATCGAAATTCCAACTTGCAAAGAATCCAAATGGAATGAACTGGAAGCAGTGATGTATGGGGGCAAGTTCCCCCTGCTATTGGGAGGAACTCTCAAGAGTTCAATGTATGTCATGAATAGCAAAATAAATAAGATATTTATTACAATTACAGGTAAAAGTTCCATACAGTCACTAATTTTCCCCTGCAGTGGTTCATCAACAACCAGAAAGTGACAACATATGCTAAAAGGTCAAAATTTAGCAAGGAAAGTATTGAAGCCTTTTCTTAAAAAACGAGAATTCAGACTATGTCTCGTAAGATTTGTGCACAGGGTGTTAAATGATGTCTGTGCATGAAACTTTCCCAAGAACATTAAAATCCATTAAAGATTCAAACATAATAGTATTGAAAATTAAAAGAGTAAAAGGATTGCATGACAGCTCAACCATGTACTGCAGCAGAAAAATGTAGAACATTTTTCTACAGAAAAATAGTGGTGTCTTTGAGGATTTAGTTTTGCAATATTTTAAAGAGAAGTCTTGTACATATATAATGAGATTCAGGGGTCAAACAACTTTGGGAAGGTAGGGTCATTCAAAAGATTTCTTTCCAGTAAGAAAAAACACTTGCATTGTTCCTTTTCATGAGCGTTAATTTGTCAAAACCCTAAGATGAAAATGCAAGACATCCAGGATCAGAAGACTTTTTGAGAACATTATTTATTAAAAAAAAAGAAGAGAAAGAGAAAAGTGAGATAATTATACAAACTGGAGACAGATAAGGGAGTTTTCACATGCAGCGTAATTAACCACTGAATGCAGCAACATTCATGTAATATACCACTCAGGTGCCAAATCCCAAGGTTCGTTACACAGTCACTGATGTCATTACCAGCCATCTCTAACTATCCTGACAATGTCAGGCTAGCACGTTAATCAAATTACAGAATGTACAGTGTACTGCTTTTAGTTGTCGGAACTTTTTAGCAGTGAATTCCTTATACAATCCCTCTGTGCCGGGCTTAAGGAGAATTCCTCACAATTAACATGCAGCCATAAAAGTCAAGGACAGTGCTCCTTAGTACGTGCGAATATATTTTATCGAGTACTGGTATGGATCAAAGTGGCACAAATTTTGAGTAATTGACAGCATTGCCAAAGATCATGTTAATGTGCGAATCTCATAAAATGATTGCGATGTTAGCACATATCAGTACCAACTCCAAATGTTGGAACTTATTTATCTCATCAACCGATGATTAAACATGGCAAAGTTTGAATGAATGCAATTCAATTTTTCTAATGAAAGCTAAATAATTTTCCAAAAAAGTTATCAAACCAATTGAGAATTTCTGTCAAATAACTGGAAGCACATTGTAGTACATGTATCTCTTCGATCCATGTATTGGTTTTTCTTTTTTTATTTATTTATATTAGCCTACTTACCATTTCATCATCAACATGCCGTTCAATATTCACTGCGGTATAGATTCCATTTTCCCAACCTTCAATGACGGCTGCACTGGAGCCTAGTCTGTAGTACGCGTCGGTTCTGGTGCTGTAGCGTAGCTGAAACACTTTTCGTTCCACTTCGCATTCCGTCAATGTAAAGACATGGTTTGTTGTCCGTACCTAAGTATCGAAAAAAATTGGCAAAGACATTTTTGAACAGCCTGAGTAAAGTCCACTAGTTTTTATTATTTAAAATTATGTTTTTCCTACAAGATTTAGTGAATACTGATTATTTGTCACTGGAACGTAAGTAATTAAAGAGCCTAGAGTATTTTATTTTTTTTTATATTAATACATGTACTTTATTTTCTTGAAGACAGCGAAGACTAAAATCGTAATGCATATCATAGAACCGTGATGCTGTAGATCTCTTACTTCCATCATAAAACTGGCCACTGACAAAATGATTTCAGCAAGCTGCAGCGTACTTCTACCGTTGTATTATTCCATCCTGGACATGTCGATGTTGTGAATGACACTGTTTACAACAAAGAATAATTGGCAACGAAACATTGCATGCTATTATGCGGCAGAGAGGCAGTGCCGCAACATAAGACAGCCGGGATTGTCATGATTTTTTTTCTTTAGCATCATGACGTTTGGTATTTTATCAATCTTTTACCAAATAAATCTTATGCTGAAACTCAAACTGTGTATCAGAAATGGCATTGGTGATGAGCGAGCAGTCCCAATATATCTTATTTATTAAAACCTATTAAGTGACGGCAGCTCCACTCGGTGCAGGCGGTTAGTTTAGCAATTTCACTATAATTCGTTTGGTGCGCTTTCTAATCCAATCTGTATTGACCAGGCAGCTTCAGTTCAGTTGATCTTGAAACGTCGCATTTGATTCCCAACTTGATAAAGTGAATTGCCTAGAGGCATTTTCATCATCATTTAGAATTGATATGATATATTCTTTCTATTTTTTACCATTTTATTTTTAATTTTGTTTAACGTCATGTAGTCAAGTCACTGACGGCGGAAGCGAGGTTCCCCCCCACACTTTTTACAGGGCATATAATTGGGTGGGGCTTACTGGATCAGGTTATGCCTGATGGTCGCACAACTGCCCCCTCCCCCTTTGAAAATTGTTCTGCCGCTGCTAATGAGTCAAGTACATGTGATGCACGTACATATGTTAAAATGAAGTCTTACCTCGTCCACCCTCTTCAGAGAGACAACTGAATCTACCAAGAAAAGTAGAAGGCAGATGTTGAGCACAGATTGGCCCTATTTCAAGTTTTAAAATTTGTTTTGGGAGGTTACTTTTAATAAGAGTACAATAAATATATTTCAGTCAGTGGCCTCGAAATAAAAAACCCTGAGCGATACTTCTGTAAGTTTTCGTTGTCATAATGTCTACTGCATGATTGAGACACAGACCCAGTCAAACAGAACTTCCACGTTTTGTTTCAAATAAATTTTTAGTATAGATGTAGCTGCTTGTGGCTCTGAGAAATCCCGAGGCCAGAGGTTTTCCTGGCTTCTTCACTACTCTGTATTACCTCTTGTCCATGTCAGTTTCGTGGGATCGGCCTTTAGCGGAAGACCAGCTCCTTTTTTCCTCTCTCTCATCAGGCTTGATCGATCGTCAGTGGAGTGGTCATAATATCGGTCATCGGAAACTATAGGGAACAGAATACATGCACAGTATCCCATACACACAGGTGGTAAACGATCGACCAATCTGGTAGAAAGATTTATCTCAAATACATGCAGTTATCGGGATTATTGTGGGAGATTATTTTATATGGGTTGTGAGGTTATGCCAGATTCCAATTTATTTTTGGTTGGGAATCCAAGAAATCCACAATACAGTAAATGGCATTGGCTTATGGGACGCATTGAATGAATGCGCCTTTTGTGGATGCCACTTTTGTCGAAATTGACGCCGGTGGCCGTTTCCTTGCCAACCAGACTGTTTTGGGGGGGTTGACCTCTTGCATGGTCTATGCAACAAAATAAAATGGCATACAGTGTACAGCCGTCTGAATGCGTAGGTGCAATAAAGATTTTCTAAAAGTGTTCCCAACAATTATTACACAACCAGCATACAACCGAAGGGTTCCTGGTTTTCTGGAACTTATACCGGATGAGTTGACGGAACTTTTTTCATGTATTTTTTCTAATACATATGTAATACATATTTTCCGGCCTATGCAGTCAAAAAAACTGCTATCGTCACTTAGTGAAGTCGGTTCCTTATTATCGCAATGTAGAAAGTTTTTATCGGACAGCACTGCAGCTTTTAGGAATGAATTACACCTCAAATGCTTCTGGTTTTAATAATGCCGTTTTGTTATCGTTTTATTCATACTACACTTTTGATGGGGCAATTTGATGTTTTGAACAAGCAATTACACATGCAAAACCGAAACGTAGTTCCACAAGCCGTATAATACACCACGCAGAATTTTACGCCACGGCCCAATTGTAGTTCGTTAATGTGAATGGGGGCTTGTTTGGAGACGTCTGGGAAGTCGTCATGAGTTGTACTACGGGGGGTCAACGTGTATTGGCATGGACAGATTAACAGTGGAACCATCTCTTTTTTGATGTTGTGGTGGCTCTGAAAAGAGCCGGTTGGTTTGATGCCGTTCGAGTACACTGTTTATTTGGAGGTAGTGTACTTGGTGACAGCCTTGGTGCCTTCGCTGACGGCGTGCTTGGCCAGCTCACCGGGCAGGAGGAGACGGACCGCGGTCTGCACCTCACGGCTGGTGATGGTGGACTTCTTGTTGTAGTGAGCCAAGCGGGAAGCCTCGGCGGCGATGCGCTCAAAGATGTCGTTGACGAAGCTGTTCATGATGCTCATGGCACGGCTGGAGATGCCGGTGTCGGGGTGCACCTGCTTCATCACCTTGTAGATGTAGATGCCATAGCTCTCCTTTCTCTTGCGCTTCTTCTTCTTGTCGGTGCGGGGAGCACCCTTGGCCTTACCAGCCTTCTTCTGTCCCTTTCCGCTTGGCTTGGGTGGCATGGTCGGTTGATTCGCTTCTCGTTCTGGGAAAAATACCACTATGATAAATCCCTCCCAATTTATGCTTTCGCGTATGCAAATTCAGATCCTTTCCTGGATCCAACTAAGCGCGCCTGAATTTCCCGCGAATGAATGGTACGTGCCAATTGGCTACTTGTTGCACACGGCACTAAAATTTTGACCCGCGAGTGGCAATGCGGACGTTGTATAAATTTTAATTTCCTAGCCGCTCGGGTGGGAAACGAGTAAGCAATTTCATTGGTGAATTGGAATCCGGGGCTAGGGTATAAAGTGCAAAACGAACGCAAAGTTGGTTTTATTGTAAACATTTCCTTCACCCTAAGTTACTAGTTAAAAGAACGCAATCATGTCTGGACGTGGAAAGGGAGGAAAACAACGTGCTAAGGCCAAGAGCCGATCCGCGAGAGCTGGTCTGCAGTTCCCCGTGGGCCGTGTTCACCGTTTCCTTCGCAAAGGCAACTATGCCGAGCGTGTGGGTGCCGGTGCTCCGGTCTACTTGGCCGCCGTCATGGAGTACCTGGCCGCTGAGATCCTGGAGTTGGCTGGGAATGCCGCCCGTGACAACAAAAAGACAAGAATCAACCCCCGTCACTTGCAGCTGGCCATCCGCAACGACGAGGAGCTGAACAAGCTTCTCAGCGGTGTCACCATCGCCCAGGGTGGTGTACTGCCTAACATCCAGGCCGTTCTGCTGCCCAAGAAGACCTCGTCCAAAGCGGCCAAATAAACACTGAAACATCAGTGTTAAAACCAACCGGCTCTTTTCAGAGCCACCACAAATTGGAAGAGATATATTCCATTGTCTGTTTATTTTACGTTTTTTAAGTTGTAGACGATAAAGTGGGGAGTACTGATTTAAAGAAGAAAAATATCTACTCTCTGTAATGTTCGGTAAATTATCCACGGATTTTAATTTACCTGGATTTCTCAAACTTTAAGTTAAGATTTTAGTTATCTTCAATAAAGTTTATGTCCTAAGATTTCCTCAATTTTCAGCATTCCGTAATAAGATTACATTTACATGTTACTGTAAGGTCCGTTGCCACAATATTTGGAGTACCCTACAACGTCATGAAAAACACGTCGGAATAACGATGGATCAGTGGGAAAAACTATGGGCCTACATCTCAGGACGACGTTTTAACAATACCAGAAAACGAAGGTTGGCCCGACGTTTGTATCATGGAGGTGTCCTTCCTCTTCCCTCCATGTTTGTATCAAGTACTTTGGGCCAACATTGAAACATGCTTGGTCTATACCTCAACATACATGTATATACATTTGTAGGCCCGGCTATTATGCCGATGAAGTCTTATGTGAAATGTCGCTGCATGATGAATCATGATTAATAATGTAACAATTACATGATCTGTGTTTTAAGCGTAATAAGGCTCTTATCTCTGAAAAAAACCCAACCTCTTTAAGGCCTACATGTCAGATTGTGGTTTTTCTGTACACCGCTGCACATTCTCAAACACCAGAATGAATTTGACACCCTGAAGTCAAGTGCCATCGAAGTTCACCGCTCTCCATCGTTGTCGGCCTTGAAGTTGAAAGTTTTATTCGACACAAGGTTCTCACCATATATAACGAGGCTCTGCATGCTACATCCATCGATCCATAAAACGTCATGAGACGCTTTGTAAATTTATCATTCAACTAAGTTGCCTTTAAAAACCTTTTTGTCACGAGTTATTAATTTCAAACCATACAGCCATCAGCACTTAGACGTTGCAGAAAAAAATGAAATTATCAACTTCTTTCCGGCGAAAGAATTTGAGGGGTCCAGACTTTTCCATTTACTTCTGCCTTTCGAATCGCCCTGCCACATTTCGTCGTGTTGTGTTTTATGCATTTAAGGTTTCAATCAATTCTTCTTTTTTTTCGGTTACAATGTTCGTTTAATTCCGAATGATTTGGGTGCGCCCTTTCTGACATGCCGGCA
Source organism: Acanthaster planci (assembly GCF_001949145.1). Next base: position 408,855 of record NW_019091535.1, on the reverse strand, counting down.
CGCCTAGGCATGCAGCATCCACGTCCTTCATTGCTCGAGGCACTCAAGCGCTTGGTCACCTGTTGTACGTTTTTTTCCGATTTGGTCGATAGTGCTGGATCGATTCTCATGCAGTGTGTAGCAGGGTCCAAGGTCTAACCAAAAGACTTCGCACGATATGATCACCTGTAAAGTGCTTAATGACATAGTCTGAGGTACCATAAATTGGACGGTTTGGTTGATATTCCAATTTTGATTAGCGCGAATGTCTTCTTTTATAATTTGTTATGTATGTAATTTACACGTTACCACCATCTAACTGAAATCAACAAAATCTATAAATCATAATAGCACCGTCGTCTTTCACTTATAAACCATGCATGTACCGTCTTTTGAGGGTCTGATAGAATAATATGGAATTGTCTGTCACTTCATATTTTGGTGAATTCATTGTTTTTTTCGTCGAATTATCTTTCAACTTGATGTGAGTATACACGGAGGGCGAGACAACTCGCATTGCGTTGTGAATATGATCTCCGCAAAAGTGCCGCGCGCGGTCGATGTGAATACGTCGCGCCGGCACGTCGTCGAAATTGCGTGCGAGGTGCGATGTCGGTGAAGATTACATTTGAATATTTTCCATTGACTTGAGACTGTCATAGCGTTAGTTTATCTTGTAACTTACGGGGGCCGACATGAGGGGTTGCAAACGCTAGATTTAGTCATAAATTAATGTGATCCTACACCTAGCCCTATACCTGTACATCTCTTTCTGTCAAATAATGAACAGCAACTCGTGGAATACGCGCTCTACGAAGTCGCTGCGTGATTCCCGCCATGCATGCGACATGTACCCATGCTCTAAGTTGTATTAAAACTGGTTTCTCAGAAATTCATGAAATCTACCTGTCACTTCAGCCAGACCTACAGCTGCGCAGGCCTGTTGGGCTGTTCAGGCTCTTTCGCATGCGAAGATAGGAAAGGTTTTCTCATTTCGCGACGCCAGTAATGTCATCATGCACGAGCACGAATCAAATATGCCTAAACAAAAACCGCGCCATGCTGTTACACCCGCCTTATTCTTGACCGCAAGGGTAACGCACGCGCCACTCTGTTGTTTTGACTACAAAAGAGAGACAGCTTCCAGACCAAGTATATTATTGGTTTTATACATACATGTATATATACAGCCAGCCGTCCCTGAAAATCATGATGAATAGTTCGGAAGGAGTTGTCCCTGGACATTAATTGCCTGTCTCCTTTTAATCCAATAAGCAAAAGGGGAACTAGTTGATAATTAAGTTAGTCGCGATTTAAATCCGTTTTTTTCCGTCGGGCAAAGTACACGAATTGTCGGCATTTCATCGTCAGGTCGTGAGCAAATTAATGTTCAGTGAAAGTATATATTCTCTTTACATTCCACAAACTGCGGTCCAGCTATAGCCCACACACGGTAGCTGAATCAGCGAACGTATACACTATACAGACTTGTAATTAACCTTTGGATTTGGTCTGCATGCGTGAAACTACTCATGTATTTTCCTTAATGGAAAACCGGACTTTCTGTGTACTGCTTTCGAAAAATCAGTCACCAGATATTATGTATACATTCTGTTTATCGAGTGCACTTTGTTCATGCATGGTCACTATGGAGAGTTGTACACATAAAGACATGCACCCAGCTGTGTCAACACTGTTTAAACGTTCACTGAAACATGCTGACATAAATTATGCGGAGCGTAGTCCCGTCTCATTTTATTCGGGTCCGATTCCGGGTGTACAGACGAAAATATACGTGCATGACTGTTTCGGGCCTATTTGTGATCCTGAATTGAATAATCGCCGGTAGCATGAAATTGATACACCGTGTATATGTTGTTACTCCTCAGTTGAAAGGTTTACCCTGAAAGGAACCACAGTGAGCCAGTTAGGTATTATTCCAACAGCGCATGCCAAAAATAAAATGCGCGTCCGAGGTCATTTGGACGCGCGTGCATATGCGAGATTGGGCTGCCCTATCAGCGTGGCCACCCCACGTGGACTCGACTTGCGTGCATGCTGTTGTTCCCGAATGACCTTGCATTTTATGAAATACCGACCTAGCTCATTCCAAATGAACATTGATCGAGAGAAAATTGCCAAACATCCTCACTCAATAAATTGAATTTGAAATTACTCATAAATCTGAAGCGTCCAAACCCATGTAACTTTGTTCACGTTTTAAAGAAATTGACTCTAGAGATTGCATTTAAGCATGTAGGCCTAAGCATGCATATTTTGTACATGTATATACACGTAGATGCGAAACAGAAAATGTTGATTCTAAAGTTTTCCAATGTTCAATAACTAATCACTATCAAAAGTCTAAGCGTGGTTAGAACCATTAGCAAGAAAGAGTGTGGAAAAGGGTTCAATTGTCATTATCCTTCGGTGATGCATAACAGAGAATCATGATTGTATACAGTCATGTATTGCGAAAGGCAACAACCTGCGGCCCAGCAGCTGGACTCAACTTGAACTCAACACTCTCTGATGGCCCCCTAGCCCTCCCACTCTGTGTCCAACCCCCTCGGACGACGTTTCTGTGGAAGTCAGAACGACTCTGAATCAATTTTGATTATCCCTTCCCGAGGTATACATGTGTACGTGCAGGTCCTATATTACGTATCCTATAGACCGGGCCCTTGCACTGGGTACACTGGGTGACCATGTCTTTCACGTGCGAAACCATTGAAAAACTACGGAAGTATATTGATGCCAATTCGAAAATCTATTTTATCTCTTTCACACAACATAGTTATCTCGTTTTAAACGAAATAGCAATGTCGTTTAAACGGGATACTATGTTGTTTAAACGAGTTATAACTATGCCGTTTAAACGAGATAAGTCGTTTAAACGAGATAATAAGTCGTTTAAACGAGATAATTTTTTTCCGCTTGGCAGCAATATGCTTCCGTAAAAAATGCTGAATGCAATCCATGTATAATTTCAAATTATTACGAAACTGTGTGATTTACGTGCAGCAAAATCTCAAGTGCAGTGAATTGAAGTTCATGCATCGCTTTCCAATCGGAATCAAGTTGTCATGGCAACCATGCCACAGTACGCTTTTTTCTCTACCATTTCTCCAAGTGGCTGGTGAGGTTGAAAGCCTTTGTCTGATCGTCGGTCGTGCGAGTTTGCGCATATGTGTACGCGCCACAGCCAGAAGTTGCTCCTTTTTAAACGTGATTGCAAATCAACAAAGCGCCACATTGAAGGATATAGGTTTGCTCATAGATAACGTCAAACGGACATATGCTAAAATTCTGCAGGCCTTATGTTTGAAAAGGGTTTGTGAACGTTTCATATAAAATATTATTTAAATTTTCATCCGATACTGTAAATGCCTGAGTTATAAAAGTGGAAAGAATATTTTAAAATGAAAAAAATACACGATATCATCAGCAACAAAACGGATTTTCATTGAGTTTTTATTCAGTATATTGAGGCTTATATCGCAAGTCCGTTTTACAGGAAACACTAAACGCGAGGTTTTGTTATTCAAGAATTTTGTTCAGGCTAATTTGATATTCATCCAGTGGGAATCTCACCTCAAAGCATCCTTATCTGCATGCGTTTCTATTTTCTACTTTTCCGCTTTGCCTTGTCCTCGTGTACAGTATGCATGTGTCATGAATAATTTTCGCTGTTGTCGAATTTTACCTCGACACAGGCTATTTAAAGTGGAATGCAGTTGAAATATGCTCAGTGAAAGGCCTGGTTTATCGCATTTTTAGTTTCAGCTTGGTGCTAACATAAATGCACGGTACAGTGACAGGCCTATTCCCTTAACTATAATATTAATTAATGAACAGCTTAACTGAAAGGGGTTTTTCTTACTCTGGTTTTCAGTTTGACGATTTTCCTCATAGGTCGACGTTTCAGTCAGCCTTCACAAACTCTTCAAAGACGAAGATAGCAATTTTCCCTTTGACAATATTCCCAGTGTGTGTACTGCGAAACGTAAGCTCTGATCATCTCTCCACAAGTGCGAGATAGGGACTGCTGTAACAGGAAGGTCCGTGTTGTTTGCATTGAACGTGCACGCACTCGACTCAAGCTGCGGGTTAGGACAAGGTGGACTGCAATTGAAATTCATTTGTACCGTACCGTTGTATCGATTTCCCCGGCGACGCAATCAACATGTGCGCATGTGCGCCAATTAGTGCCCTAATTAGACTTTATTAAACTTTTGTTGTAATTAATCATGTTTGCTCCCTGAGCTCGAGCGCACGCACGGCGCGGCGTTTATATGGGCTTTAGGGAGAACTAGGAGGACTTAGTATTCACGATTCTTGCACGCTACTGCCTTTACATGATTCGAATGAACATCTTTAGTCGTAAAATGATGTCCATGCACGCGAGATAAATAATTAACCAGTACTATCACCAGAGTACGAGAGTAAATTCAGTGATGAATTTTGTTGCTCCTGAATTAAATAATGCATGTAGGCCTACAAGTGTTCCTTTTTCACGTAAATGTGTTATGTTTTGTAAAGCTTTGATTTTCAACGATAGCATATTCCTCAAGGCATTTTTTAGCATCCCAAAATTCATAAACGACAGTCAAAACATTTGTATTGCTTTTTCAAATTCCAATTTGGCCTCATTTGGTCAATACCTGTAAGCGTCACACATTCTGCAATGTTCTTAGTAATAATTGTGACTCGGGTGAGTCGTTTACTCACTGCAGTGACTCTTGTCAATCAAGAAAAAATCGAATCGTGAACTCTATCTGATTGCAACTACTGAATCGGTGTGTATGGGGAGCGGGTGGCTTCAACGTCATCATACATCTTTGACTATCTTGGTCGTGGTGGTAACCGAGCCTGCACGTCAAAAGAATCGGAGATCCGGGAATCAGAGGGCGGGCTTGATTTTTTTCCGGGGCCGTTTTTAAGGGTGCACTGAAC
>NW_019091535.1:379118-403785 GCF_001949145.1 Acanthaster planci | reverse complement strand
CCATTTCCTGGCTCAAACAGACCCCTCTTTTCGAAACAATCTCTGGGGGGTACTTTTTCTGCGCCTCCGCCTGGCGGAGAATTTTCCTTGAATTGGGACACTGCACCCTTAAGCCGCGAGCAGTTCAAAAAATACGGAAGCGTATTATTGCCAACGCGGAAAAATATTTTATCTCGTTTAAACGACTTATCTCGTTAAAACGAGTCTAAGTCGTGTAAACAAACAACTATGTCGCTTTGGCTGAAATATGCTTCCGTAGAAAATGAAGATCAGCGAGTTCAATTACTTGCGTTCGCCTTGGACCACAAAGATAATTATGGCTACACGGCTTTATCCATTTTCCCAATCTCCAGACGAACGCGTTTACACCCCGGTCCGAAGCAAGTTGATTCAGAATAGCAGCCAAATATATTGTAACTCGAGATCAGCTCTTGAGACGGCAGCAGCAGGGTTCGGTTCTCGTTTTGTCGCTCGAAACTTGTTGCTTGAGTATATAGCTCGGCGGCCAAGAAAGCTTGACACGGCTTAAAACGAGTCACTAACTAGTTTTGTTACTCAAGTCAATTTCACTTGACTTGAGTTATTTTAATTAAGCCCGGTTCTAGGTTAACGTTATAGTCAGCGACATGCGGTACAGGTCTTTGTTTAATTGTTGTGTACAAGGAAGCAGTAGGCCACTGTGTGAAACCTTTCATAAGGAAGTTTGCCTGTGGGGACTAATCTCTTGTTAGCTTTCACTAGAATCGGGTCTTCTGAAGACGGACTCAAGTCGAGTCATTATGTTGCTCAAGTTATTTACCCATCGGGAGTCGAGTCGCCAAAAATTGTTGCTCGGGTCAGACTCCGAGTTGAGCCAAGTCATCAACTAGTGTAACCGCCTGGTCTTGCCGCCTGTGAGGCTCACTGGCCGTTTTCTAATATTCGTCTACGCGTCTTAGACTGCGTCTCAAAAATCAAACCCCATGATTGTGGGCCTAAAGCATTCAAAGGAAATTCAAGTACTGCAGCACTGATGATAATGGTACTATTGGGCGAACATCGTCTTTGCCAGGTGGTAAAAAAAATGACGAAGCCCGGCGATGGAGACTCTAGTCGGGTACTAATTTTTAAAATGGCCTATCTTTTAAAAACATCAGGCAAAGGTTTTAATAGGATTTCTGCCATTTAGGGCGTGGCTTCAGGAAATACAAGTTCATCATGAAGGACCAGGTTGAAGACATAAAAGTATGGAAGCGGGCGACACGCAAAACTTGAAAAAAGAGCTAGAGAGAGAGACAGAAAAATTCAGTCATATCTCGCCGCGGCGAGATGGACTCAAAGATATACTAAAATAGTTTGGAGTATTCCCCTTCATACCCTTCGTATTTTCGTTTGATTTGAACGTTAGAAAACTCACAAAAATATTCCCCAGTCAGTGACTGACCATTCATATTATATACAAAACCGATTCAGAGAGAGAAAAATCTCTACTCGACGTCCTTGTGCTGACGCTGGATGGGGGGGGGGCGTAAGCAGGACACAGTTTGCCTAGCGAACGGCCCGGCCGCGCGCGGCGTCCCACATATTATCCTCGCGCATGCGTCTTGGACAAGAACTGACGGACAGCCATCTTCGTCCCTGTTGTTCTCTTCCGGTGACTTTGTTCCAGAATTTATTCAACTACAATCATGACAACGACTTCAGCTGCGAGTATGTTACTGCAGAAGCAGTTGAAAGGTAAAACCTGTTGTTGTTCGGTCCCTATTGCAGAAAATATAGCGTTCGTAGCATGTACAAAAGTGGAATAATCCCGATTTTTTTTTATCCCGTCAATTGATAGCTGCACTGCACTACAGTACACTCAACAGTACAGAGCTGGGCCTACCACCAGCCCAGTGCAGTGCACCGGTACGGTGGTACTGGTAGCCTACTCATGATGGTGTCGCATGTCTCGCCGTGGTTTTATGTGATGCGTCATCAGGTCATCTTGGCCATAAGCGCGCTGCCTACTCAACCAAGTACCAATGAATACGTAAAGGCAAAAGCACTGAATAGCTGAGAGAGAAGTCACTTTGGCAAGATTTCACCCCCCCCCCAAAAAAAGTCCTGAAACTGCTCAACTATAGTATACACCCACCGTCATGACCGTAGGATTTTAGTGTGAATCCAAGAATTGATTCAGCCATAGGGCTGTGTATAAACGTTATGGACGGATGCAACTTTATGCGTTCATATGGGAGCTTTGGCAACCTGAGGGCGCACTTAGTTGAAAAAACTGTCGACTTGTTGTCATAATTCAGGGGTTTGTTTTGCCGCGAAAGGTCACCGTGGTCATAAAGCTCCTGGATGTCACAGAATGTTGCGTCTTTGTTCTGATAGAGAGTTGCGACATACACCTAAGTGTCTGCATTGTTGGAAACAAACTGGCTGGTGCATCATGCACCTCTGCCTGCTGACAGTTGATTTACAATAGCACAAGCTCTACTATACTGCGGAACAAATCGGAATAATCAAATACGAGAAAAATATTATACTGAAGTCACTTGACCCTCCCCATTTAAAATTCGTCCTATTAATTATAAACACTGATTTCTCTATTTTGATAGAAGCTTTTTTGATAGATGTGACTTTACTTGTTTTTTACGTGTTTTTTAAGTGATTCACATAATGAAAAGCCATTTTGTTTCCAAAATCTGAAGCTGTCACTGCTCTCTTGTTATACAGCTCTGGGTTCACTAACCTTTGGGAAAGAAACAGAAATAACTTATTCAATTAGCATTGTTACATGTATGCTAATTTTTAGGGAAAATATCAACTATGTCATAACATGCCAGCCAATGCACCATTTGTAATCGAGTGTGCATATGCCAGCGCTGTTTCCTGAGTGGTGCAACGTCCAATTTCGACTTGATTTTGTCAGGGCTACGGAACGTCACACTGATCAGCAAACATTCATTTGCACATGCCTGTGCACAGCCTATGCACGATTATGAATGGTGCGCTTACTTGGCTGGCATGTTGTGTCATTGTTGACGTTGTTCCCAAAAATTTGTATACCGTTTGGATCACTGCAATGAAAAAAAGTGGCGACTGCAAGTGCAATGACTGGAGGATTCCCTACTTTAACAGGAAATTTCTCTTTTCTTCCCAAAGGTAAGTGAATGTAACCGCTATCATTGGAATCTTGGACTCTCACTAAATCCTGCGGTGGGGGCCATTGGACTTTAAGGATTTTGGGGAGATAAAACCTGAGGATTTTGATTTGGGTTATGAGCTGTTTTGCATGTGTAAGTGAAATCAATACGGGCGATTCACAATAGTGCGCCACCAAGAGTTTGCAACACGTTGGCCAATCATAACGCGCGAAAGTTGTCGACCCTTTCCAAACGCGGTCGACAAATTTCGCGCATTGTGATTGGCCAATGTATTGCAAACTCTTGGTGGCACATTATTGTGAAACGGCCGTATTAGTGGTACATAAGGCCCAGGGAAGGTTCTAGGACTCTACTATCTCTGACCATGTTGAAATGTAAAATGAGGCGATTTGTAGAGTCCTACTTATTAGGACGAGCATGACCTGAGATGGCGTGTTGGAGGAGATTCCCCAGTCCTTGTTAGTCACTGTTGAAAAGAATGGATGAATCATAATGATGTTGTGATGAATGCATTATGCAATACATGTATTGTGGTTATATCAGAGCTTCAACTGGCCATATGTTGTGTACATGTGTCAGCATTAACCAAATTTAGTGAGCCTACCAAAAATCTTTTCAGCTCAATAAAACAACCCCAAACCATATTGAATAGGTTTGCTATTCCAACAGTGTGAGGCTATGCAGGAACAGCTATGTAAGCACGCAGTAGTCTGTATTATCACCAAAGCCAAACACTGACTCATGTGTTTGCTTTGTTCCCAAAAGACCTTGGCTCTTTGAAATACCGAAATGGCTCATTGACACTATTTTGTGGTGCTGTTCATTCAGGAGTTGAGATGTCATGACCATTACAAGGTCATTCAATTTTTGTATTGGGAACCATTCATTGTACTTGATGTGTATGGTTTTGAGCACCAGAGCAGAGAACTGGCTGCATAAAAGTGGGCTATGTACACAGAATGTACAGCTTTCCACCTTGGAATATTATGTGACATTGTTTAATTGTTATTTATTGTGGCACAGTTGCACACAACTGTGTTGTGACACACTGGACACGAACCCGATGAGACTGGTCTGAAAATTCTAAAGGTTTTCTTAGTAAATGCTTCAGTATTTTCCCTGCTAAATGTAACTTTTGGTATATGATTGCAGGAAAAAATTAGTAATGTCCATGCATGTATGGAATTCTTTCCTGCATGATATAATGCTTTTACATGTCTACTTGTGACTCGAAATTTTGTCCCTTTTTTGCAAAGAGCAGCAGCTGTGCCCTCGGCACACACTCAGTACAGCATTCTTTTTCTTTTGAAGAGTCACAACTGTGTCACAGATGTAAGAGCACATGTAATTCAGTGGTTGATTAAATCCATGAGGTACATGTATATGATAACTGGTTACTCAGTGGCAGAAGACTGAACCAACTTGAAGATTATGTACAAATCATGAACAAGTACAGTGGAACGCCGCTATAACGAACACACTGGGGTCCACGCTAAATGTTCGGTACAGCGGTTGCTCGGTAAAGCGAATTTAACTACCGAACGTTTCATTGCCCCGTTGAATAGCACCCTCTCTTGTCTAACTGAAGTGAACCCTCTTCTGATACTATGATTCACTGTTCTCGTGAGGTTTTGCCATTGCATTCACGTTTGAGGTTTCTAGAAACTTATCTCTTAATTATTTTTGTTTTTCCTCAAATTTTGATAATTTTCCTCAAAATTGATATTTAGTTTATCCTAAATGTCGTGAAGCTACCGCTCAGGATTGATCTCTGATGCATGCTGTGGCGAATCTCGGTTGATTTGCAACTGCATAGTGTTCGGTAGGTTTGTGCACAAATATTGGGAGCCAAGGACGATGTTCAGTACAGCCGAATATTCGGTATAGCAGTGTTCAGTACAGTGACATGCCACTGTATGAACGAGAGGTGCATTTACAACTTGAGTGGATATGTGCACATTATAAGCATCATCATTAATATTATTATTAATAGATCACTTGTGTTTCTCTGATCACTTTTCTCAGAGCTGCAGAGCAGAAGTAGTTTGGATGGCTTTTCAGCAGGACTGAAGGATGACGACGATATCTTCAAATGGGAAGTGATGATCTTTGGTCCCACCAATACCTTTTAGTGAGTAATGAAACCATTTCATTCTAGCAATTCTTGGGAGGCGTTGGAGCAGTAGTGTGCATTTATGGGCTGTTAGGGAACCAGGTGTCCTGTTGAAGTAAACGTGAGGTACCTGCAAAGAAAAGCTAACTATAAACTTCAAAGAAAAAGGCAAAGATTAAAATTCATTCAAAATTCTCGTAACCAAAACACTTGTTTTTTTTTCTCCAATCTTTGGACAAAATCTCCTCATAGACATCTCTTAAAAAACATTCTTTGCCCCAAAATTTACAAAGTTCATGTAATTTGTAAAGGTCGTTAAGGGTACACGGGACTCAGGTACCCCAATACATGTAGTACTCAACTGATTGTGTCAGGAACCGACTTTAAATTCTGGAACTAGGTTCTCACAACCTGCTACACAACATACTCAGTAATTGTTTAGACAAAGGAAAAGACAGATTAAAAGAAAAGGGATGGTTACAGGCTGCATGGAATTGCTGAAACAGGTTCATCATTTATGTCCCAAGATGCATGATCTGAATACTAAACACATGAATTGAATGGCACTTGCACCTGACGTAGGAAAAAGCTTGAGGTTTTTATTTTCCTGTTCACAGTGAGGGTGGCTTTTTCAAGGCAGAGTTGGTTTTCCCACAGAACTTCCCTAGCAGTCCACCAAAGATGAAATTTGTCTCCGAAATATGGCACCCAAACAGTAAGTGAACTTCACCTCAGCTGGAACTTTGACAGTCTCTAATTGGTGAAAAATAAGTCATTTTATTTCTTGTTTGGTTTGTTCTTGGTTTTGAATACAGTAAGTGTGCGAGCTCACGCACACAAGTGTGTAAACGCCTTCAATCGTGGACTCCCTATTGTTCCTCTTTTGTTCATAGAGTAACTTTTCGGAAGACCTCCCATATGTTTTGTACACATTTCCAACGGTGGACTCTTCGGCAACCGTGGACCCTATTGTCCCCTATTGTTATAGGTCCACGATTTGAATGTGTATACAAACTCACAACTGTTTGTGTAGCGGCTAAGATATTCATGTTTATATATTTTTCAGAAAGAAATGCAGTTCAAAATGACAAATCAAAATGCAGTCAGTGATGCCTTCCCTTAGGCAAACTACATGTACATCCATAATTACAAGTATAGGTGAACAAAATGCAAGTATATATATATTGGTAATTCCAGCATGTGATATAGAGATTCTCTGTGATGTTTCATTTTTCTGGATTCTTTGCCATTTTATAGCATTTAAAACCTCATTGACAACTATGTAACCCCCACTTGAAGGTTTCTCCCCATGTTTTAAAACGGTAGGAATCTTTACCATGGTAAATTTTTTTTTAAACTCAAGTTTATGCATTTTTTAACTTGATATTTGCCGTTGACAGTTAGCAAGGAAGGCGAAGTGTGCATCTCAATTCTTCACGAACCGGGTGATGATAAGTGGGGTTATGAGCAAGCATCGGAGCGTTGGCGACCTGTACACACTGTAGAATCCATCCTAATTAGTGTCATATCCATGCTGTCAAGCCCTAATGATGAGTCGCCAGCTAATGTAGATGCAGCGGTAAGAACCACTCGGTAGGGGGGGTGTGAAACTTACTGTATGTGGTGGGACGGTAGTGTATGTTTTTGGATATGGTTTGGATAGACCAAACCATGTCTGATCTGAACCTCTGTTATTTGATAGAAAAGGACGTAAACTGCATTTAGTCTATAACAGTAAAGAGATGTCAACTTATGATTTGTTCAGCCCATTTACGACTGTACCCTCCAGACTAAGAGTTTTATGATTTATTTAAAACTCCAAGGTATAAGTACCATGCAGTTGTGTATAAAACTCTTTGTAAGCTGGCCCGGAGCCGGCCTCTTAATGCCCACATCAGAAATGTGTCCCTGGAATTCCACAGTTTATGCGTACATGCTGCGCGAATAGCAGTAGAAACCAGCAAGGTCAAACCAACGGAACCATCCATTCACCCCAATTAACACCATGATGAACTGAGGGTGAATAGGCACAATTGCACTTCATTTGCAACGTGATTGTGTACGTCCATTATTAACCATGCAGTGTGCATGCACATGAACGTCGGTATCGTTACACACGTACATGTGGGTCATCATCTTGATCATAATGATCATGCTAAAGTTAACCGGGGTGGAAGACTGTCAAGGATTTGAATTTTGGATTTTTGGTGAGCAACTGGACTTACTTTGCACAATGGCAACAAGTGACCAGAAGTTCAAGGACTAGTACACCAGCACTGTAGACTGACAGTAGACCAGCGAATGGATTTTCCTCAACTGTATTTTCAGTTGACAAATTTTGGGTTCACAGTCGAACATAAATCCCCCCCCATCACAGCAGCAGCATTTTTTGGCATATATCCAACAAGGTGGCTATCTTGCCTCCCCGCATGTTTCTGGCAAACACATCACTAGTAAATGCACACATTACAGACAAGTGTCAGGCATTAGATTGTGCAGTTGTGACTGTGATTGGTCCGAACATCAAGATGCAGGACTCAATGGATTAGCCTAACCAAAGTAAAGATGAGGATTTTTTTTTACATTTTTCTGTGTGGACCTATTTTGATTCCTGGTTGCCATCGGCTTAGCTGAGTTGCTTAGTAGCTTTTTTTTTCCTCAACAGAAAGAATGGCGGACAGAGTACAACACTACATTCAAACGCAATGTGCGCAAATGTGTCACAAAAAGCCAAGAATTCTTATAGTGGCTTGGCAGCTATTTCCCATTGTAAGTAAAAACATTTTCTTTCGTGTTGCTTGTGAAAGGAAAACTTAAGCTACCAATCTACTTGGATATGCAGCATACATGTATTTAACTTTTCTGGAAAAATGTGCTTTGTTCTGCAGGTCTTATCTTGCACTTTTTGCTTTTTTTTTTCAAACAGATTACGACTGACATTTTCCTTGGATTTGAAGAACAACACATTTCCTTGGAGGCCAAAGCTGACTGGATAACTTGACATCACGGACCTTCTTTTTATATGCAATACGAGCGACAAAACCGTTGGGACTCGTATCCAGTACGTGACGGGATGACATCTTTAATAGCACTGAAAAGGAGTTGCATTTTTGTCTTGTATATAGGACATGGAAACCATTATGAATACCAACAGATAAAACAAATCTTGAAATCATGTTGGTGATAGGAGGGGATAGGTAAGTCCGAGCGACCATTTTAGCTTTATATTCTCCAAGAGCGTGGTGTTTGTCACTTGCACAACTGAGTAGAGGGAGTACTGTGGCGAGTTTTGTGACTGCCTGGAGGACTTGAACAAGTCTCTTTGAGCAAAAAGGCTGTTGGAGGACACAGGGTTGGACGGCTGTTTCCCCACATCTATGGATGTATCTCAGTGTCTGTCTCTACATTGTCGTGCTGTGTGTGAGGAATTGTCGGTGGGTCTGTGCTAAAAGCACATGGTACTCTCAACATGTACTTGCTTCTTCCAAATGGGATCGGGAAATTTATCTTAATTTTATTTAGAAGTCCTCAGGTTGATACGACTAGGTAAGGGAAAAGGAAGAGGAACCAGAAGACGCAGAATATTGTCGGTGTTTTGGTTAAGCAACAGATTTAGCATAGTCAGGGGTTGTGAAATCTCCCTTACTGAGCATTATTTGAGTCTGTACAAAGTCTGGAGTGGATTTGACACAGTGCCTTTGGCAGTGAAATCTCAGGAATTTAAACATTGGCCGCTGTGCAGCATTTGCGTTCTGCTTTAATCCCATGCAGCTGTATGCCGGAGCCAAGTTTCATCACTGATTCACACAAGGGAAAAGACATACATTTCCATGCATGATAGTGTCGCAGAAAATCCCAAGTTTAAGCCTATGTCACGAGAGACCTTGTGTATATATTTCCCAAGACCTATGCCCATTTCTTCCTAAAGTAAGACCAAGGCCACTACCATAATAGTTAAGGAACACGCAAGTTAGAAAGTAATAGGCATATACGATTATGAAGTAAAACTCTCCCAACAGCAATTTTTCCAACACAGTTTTTCAATCCAGAGTGTCCCATCTGTTGAAACATTCGTTTGTAAAAAACAAACCAGAATGAACATGTGATTTCAGGAAAACATTTTGAGCAGTTGCAGCATAAGGCCGCCGATAAAAACCTCTTTGAGTTTCTAGTGTTTTTTTTTCTCTTGGTCAGCTAGCATGCAGTATTAAAGTCGACATTTCTAAAAACTCAGAAATTTCACTACACACAGTCTGAAATCAGACAAGTGCATTGAAATTCCCATCTAGGAAGAGAAGGGTCTGAGAGAGTTGTGCATTGACGAGCAACTGGGAACTGTTTGATATTGCCTCGGTATATCAACAACCTTTTGCTTCTGTGCAGAGAAGCTGTTGACGCCGTTTTTTGCATTTATTATGTGAAACGAGTACATGCATTGATATTTTACCCGCGTCATCAACTGTTTGGAAGTAACATTGGAGACAGTATCTGTAACTGCATCACAAAGATGTTAAATCTTGAGGTTGTCTCCAGTGGCGAAACAATTTTCAAAGTGGGGGAGTGCAGTCGTGAGACCATCAGACATCAGCCATTGATAGACCCATCCATTAAGACTGGCCTCAAACAGGACCTTTGGGGGGGGGTCCACCCTCTTTAGCAGTGGAAGGGGGCACAAGCCTTGTGCTTCAATCACATTGAGAACAACTATCACTATCCCAGTGTGTTTGATCAAATTTTTTAAATCTTAAGCAACTAGCTTTTCTAATAAAGAGGGAACTGAGGTGAGAGTGGAACAGTTTTAAAATGAAGATATGAAAATTATTGAAAAAAAAATTGTATAAAGATTAAAGAAAGAGAAGTTGCTTGTTTAGTCTTAGTAAAACGGAGAAAGGATTAATGTTTCGAAAAGGTTTAATGCAGTTGATGCTGTCGAGTATGATCATTTTTAGTCAACCACTGGTCGGTTTTGCCTGGTGCCCAGGATATATTTTGTGCATAGGTTACCAGGGAAATCAACCAGTAGATGACATGGTCACCATGGGGTTGTCTCTTTGGACACCCTGTGGGCTCCGTGGTTGTGTTTTTCATGGAGCAACACAAAAATCCACCACATTCTCAAAAGCCTTACAAGTGTATCTCATGATGTTTACCAAGTAACTAATTGTCATTGGAATGTAGGATGAACAGTTGCCCTTAATGCTCTTGTGTCTTTGGTGGGGGTGTTTTGTATGGATTGGCTGCTCAGTGTACCCTGTTGTGGTATGCAAATGCATAGAAATGAAGAAAACTTCAGCAATTTTGATGCTACGTTTTTTGTTGCGCGGTAGCTTTGGACGGACTGGTGTAAGTGCTGACAAAAAAAATGTGCTTTGGAGGAACAGTTAAAAACTGTGGGTGTGGATGGCTTTTCTTAAAGTGGAATGTTTACCAGGCAGCTTTCATGTCCCTGAGGGCATAGTAAAAGCAAATTACAGAAATCGAGACCATGCCCCAGTGACCGTCATAACACCTGTGTACATGTAGAAAGCACTGTAACATGCAGTGTTGGTGTTCAATCTGTCACAAGTCAATCAGTCTTGAGCCAAGTTGTATGCTATTCAGATAGATGGTTTCAGAAGCATTTCTTTGTCAATGATCATCCTTTCACTTATGACTGGTCTTGTCAGAGGACTTGTGATGGACTTTAAAACATCATCGATGCTGTTCAGTGTTCGGTGCTGCTTTTTAACTGAGAGGAGAACAGCTTATTAGATGAGGGCACTTAAATGGCCCCCTCTGTGCTGGAAGGACACAGATGACAAGATAAATGTGATCCCCTTGGAAATCTGATGTGCCATAAATGCTTAAGGCATGCAAGATGAAATTCTCCATTTTGTCTTTTTATGCACTGTCTTGAACGTGGCCACTGGCCAAAATGGTGTTTCCCAGCCACACATCGTCACTATTTTGAACAAAACGCACCCAAGTCACATTTTGTAAAGTTTTGAATGAATCAGATTTTGTCTTGTTCAGTTAATTTCCTGCCAATTAATTGTGCCATTGTATTTGTAGATAATTAATGTAGAATGGATGTAAAAATAATATCTATAACGATCTTCTTTGTCTGAAGAAGCTTACCAAATGACTGCAATTTTTGTTGAATTGCGTTCATTAATTTTGATTCTTTGATTTTGTCAAATTAGACTTTGTTTTGACTGCAGAATTGATTCTTTTTTAGAGTGGGAAGTGCTATTACGCAAGATGGTTACAGAAATTTTGAGCCATTTCTCAAAAACGAAAGCAATATAGTTTACATGTGCGACTTTATTATAGAAGGGTTATGAGAAACTGACCAGGACCCAGTTTCATTGTGTTGTTAAGTAAAACGTCTTGCTAAGTAAATTGAAGTGCGAAGCAAAACATTGGCAGAACACCATTGAAAATAAAGCAGTATATTTGCCATGATCCATCGGCTGGTAACCAGTTTTCACTTGGCAACTGTTGTGCTTAGCAAATCTGTTAAGTTTAACAGCTCTATGAAGCTACCTTTGGGTTTTTGTAATATGCCACGTCAACATTACTTTGCTGTGGCTTGAAATTGTACATTTTTCTATGGGAAGTGGCTACTGTATAATTACCATAGACTCATGCATAATTCAATCCACAGTCAAGTATTTCGGACAAGGCCATATGTAACCCACTCGGTAAAAATGAGTCCTAAGTTGCCAGAGCCACTTTTGAGTTTTCATTTGTATTGGAAAGAGCAAATTGAGTTTTTTGTTTTGAAGTATTACTCAGTTTGGCATCCGGATGAAAGTGGATACTCCATGGTGAAAAATGCTGTGGATTCCTATTGATTTACACTGTGCAAAATTATTCTAAAGGACTTTTTACTCCTAGGTGGCTCTGGCGACTTAGGACTCATTTTCACAGAGTGTGTCATATATATACTTGATGGGAAAGGAACCCCAAATTCGGCACTTAGTTTCAGTGCAACATTAACTACATATACAGCGTATGGAACAAATGAAGACTGCTAAAATGGTCGCCAAAACTTGCCGTTATAAATTCTGAACTGTAGATCCTCTGGTAATCTTAAAGTTTATCCACATTTATAACATCTTTCTGTTTTGATTATTCTGGAAATTTCCCAAAGTTGTGTTTGTAAATGTAATTGTGTGACATTTTAGATTTTGTTTCAATTTAAATGCCAATTGTAATATTGATCATTAAATATCAAAGTGAGTGAATTATTAAGAAGAAAGCCGAATGGTTGAAGGGTAGTCATGTTACCCAAAAACTTAAGAATATATTCTTTGTTGAAAAAGGCTTGGTAATTTTCTAGGTTTTAACCAGTTTCACTTGGCCTCAAAAATTGTGCTTACTACACAGGCCTTGCACTAACTTTTTATCCTGGCTACCCCACTGGGCTAGTTAACTGGATATTTTACTAGCCCGTATATAACAAATTGAAAAAAATCAAAATTTGTTATCAGCTCACCAATAAAGAATTTGACATTTCGGAAAATGAAAGGCTGAGGGTATAAATAAAGAGGCATGTATGTTAGTTAAACATCGCTTGAGTCACTGGTAACGGAGTCGGGAACAAAATTACTTCTTTGCTCCATCTTTCCCCTCATTTGGGTTTGCTTACGTTAGGCAAATTGCCACTTTTTGCTTACTTTCTGATATTTATATTGATTTATATTGAATACATGTATTTATTTTGATCTAAGTTTGAACAGGTAGCTATAGGCTTATTCTGAATTTTTCACTAGCCCACCAGGCAACCAAGGAACAAAGTTTAGGTAGCCCAGAGCATTTTTAGCTGGAATTTGTACGCTGGGCTCGTACTTTTTCGAGGCCTGCTACACTACAAAATAATGCTGGTGCGTAAGAACTATTTCATGGCCTGTATGTGCTTATAGCTGGGTGCACATGGTGTTACGTTAATGATTTCAGCGCCATTTTGTCATGGGGTTAAACTTACTGTTCCTGTACTTACTGCTAAACAGTCTCTGTGAAACAGATGAAGCACTGTAAAATCATATGCGAGGCAGGGCCGTGAACTTGGGCCGGGATGAATGCCAACTTTCACAGTGCAGTCTGTTGAACACCGGGTTCCATTCTGCCAGTTTTGTTGTTGTGTTACAATTGGCATTTAGAACTTCCTTCGATTTTACTGTCACAGTTGGTGGTGTACGTTAACAAAGTGTGGATTTTCTGGGAAAAATAATATGATGACTGGAGAGTTGTACATCTGCAGTAGTAGACATTAACTTCATTAACTTGCTTCAAGTGGACAAGCTTCCTGCACAAACTGATTCAGAAAGTGCACTACTGTCCAATTTGTGTTGGGCAATCGTATAGGTGCTTTTTGGACGTTCACCTGTGGCACAGGTCATAACTGAACATCTGTTTTTTTTGCGGGGGGTGACAATCTGCTTATCTCATACAGGGCCATTCTGAGCACTGCATAACTCTTAAAATAAAAACAGCGAGCTGAGATCTTGTGCACTTTTATTTGAGTACATTGACTTGCTACAGAAGGATTGGACACCCCCTTAAGCTCATTATTTTTGGAATGTGACCAGCTACTTGCAGTGACACTGATAACCATCACCTCCTATACTAACAGGTATTTTAAGTTTGGTTTGGAAAGAAAATACATGAGACTTCCATGTTGTAGTTTAATTATACCTTCAAATATGATTGTGCATTACGGTCTATTAAATATTCTAATTATAAGTGGTTGAATTTTCAAGACATTGTTGTGTATTCTTGGTTTATTGCTCAGTTTATCTTACAGTGTAAACGATGCCCATTAGAGTAGAACTCACTGTTCGCTGTACTCATGTATTATTGGTGTAATATGTTTGTTAATGATTGGCAAACACTCTGGACATCTTATCCCCAAAATGGACCCTAAAAAACAAATTGCATCTTTGGGGGCCAGGCCCCTTTTTGCTCCCCCCAGCCACTAATGGGTGCAGATTCTGGTGCAAAAGCCTTTTCCTTTTGTATAAAGCTGGATTAACTAATATTTTGGACCCAGGAACCTTCTGTAAATTCATATTTAGAAACAGAAATGTACATGCAGCCAAAAAAAAAACACTGGCTTTGTCGTTTTGATGAATACTGCCAAGGATTCCTTTAGGCGTCCTCATCCTTAGCTTTCATCTTCGTGTCATCTTCCATCTCATCTGCTGGATGCACCTGATTGGAGTGTTTGCGTCCTATAGAGAAGGTGCTGCTGATCTTCTTGACGACAGCTGAGATCCTACTCCCCGACTTACTGCTGGAATTAGACTTTGATGTTGAAATGGCATGTCCTGAGTCAACACTGGGTATATTGGATGCACTTCCTAGGGAAGATGCTGGATCCAACTGTTGTTGGTTTTCAGCTTGATGCAGCATGGAGCTTTGCTCATCAAACATTTCATCATTGGTATCAGGGCGGGTACACCCATCCTCCTTTGAAGACTGCAGGGCAGATGCATAGCTTGAATCCATTGCTGGATCTGAGACAGTGTTTGGAAGAGGCCTCGGGCATCGGTCAATTGGATAGTTCAGGGCATCAAAGTCACTGAAGATGGAGGATGCACTCTGGGGAGTCTCCCCACAGCTTATTGGCAGCATTATGGAACTTGAGAGGGATGTGGCAGATGGGGTGTAGCTTGACCTCATCGGCTCAATCTGCATTTCTGGCGAAGCATCACCTTTACTCATCAGCAACTCCTGAGTACTTTGATCAATTGTGTAGTCTTCCACACTGACTAGGCCATTGTGGACATGGTCGTGGAGACAGATCTCAGCATGCCTATTATTTGGATGAACTGTATTTGGTGTCCCCTCGTTTTGAATGTGAGGTGGAGTTTCATGTTCATCAATTTCATTTTGATAGTTCTCACATACTGGGTTACCAACTGTATGGTTGTCACTGAGGCAGTCTGTATTTTGAGGTATATCCATTTGACGTGTCCCACTTTGGCACGTGTCATCTAGGTCAGCTTCCAGTTTCTGTTCCTTGTTTCCAGTGTTATCTCCTCTGTCAGAACTTCCTCCTGTTGTCTGTTCATCAGCCCCTTCCCCAGTGTTGAATTTAAAAGACCTGCTCGTTAACCCACCCTGATCTTGCGTGTGAGCCTCAGAAATGGATGCACTACTGTTCCTTGTGTCTGCTGTGATTTCCATTGCTTTAAGATTGCCAACTTCCGTGAGGAATTTTGTTGGACCCTTTGATTGAGTTCCCTGCACTGGATTCCCAAGTGGATGATAAGCATCTAAGAATTTTCCACTCTGAGATGCATCAGTGTGACGAGTCGTACTTTGGCAAGTGTTATTTGGATTGATCTCATGTTCTTGTTTCTCATCTTCAATACCATTTTCTTGACTCTCAGGACTTTCTTTCAATGCCACTCCAGCAACATCAACTTCACACAACCCACGGTGAACTTCCACGTGAGCCTGAGAAGTTGGGGTAGTACTCTCCCGCATATTAGCAGTTTGCACTGCTGTTGGAGGTCCAACTTCTTTGTTGCCCTCCGCGGGAATGCCAGCTTGAGCTTTGTGCAAATCACATTTACTGGCACTGTCCTGGTGAGAAACAGCCTTGGCTTTGCCGGACTTTGTTTCAACCTTTTCGTGTCCATAAGCTGTGGATAAGTCTGAATCTCTTTGGCCCAACTGAGTATTAACCTCTGACGTGGATTTTTTTAACAGGGCACTTTCGACCATAGCATAGCTATCATCACAACTTGCATTTGCATTTTCACCATCCTGAGTTGCATTCACAAGCACTTCATTTGGTGAGTAAGCGCTAGCAGTGTGTTCATCATCATGACTTTCCAAAGCCACTTGTTCGTTGTCAGTTCCAACACTGTCAAGGGTGGTATCTTCTCCGACATCCATCTCTGTTGTCATAGGATTCATCTCATTTGAATCCTTTGAGACTGGGCACTCATCCTCCTTCCCTGGCTTGGGAATGCCAGCAATTTGAGTTTCAGCAAGAAGGTCTTCATCTTGCTCAGGAACAGTTGGTTCAATTTGACGACTAACCTGAAACCAAAAGAAATAAATTTTTTGTGTGTACGTGTTTAATCACATGTCTTTTCAATGTCCAGTTTTTATTTGTTGTACTGAACTTTTCTGTCTGAAGGTTTTGAGATAAATAGGTCTCTGATTCCTTTGCGGTAATGTCATTGAGTTTCCATGACCAAAGTACCTTTCGTCTAATTGCCTGTCCATCCCCCTCATTAACCTCACCTTATTTTTTCTTAGTTTTGGAAGGTAACACACTCCTTCAGCGTCATCAGCCGTCACTAATTCCTCTTCAGAATGGTGAGCAGTGATGTCCTCTTGATCTACCTCCAAGATGCCATAGTACTTGCCCATCTCTGCTGAAGAATGCTTGGAGTGTTTGGAGTGTCTTGAGTGGGACAGCTCCTGCACCAGTGTGTCCTTAAGACATTTGGCGGAGCCCTGGCAATAGGTCATGTCTGGACGAAAGATGTTGCGAAAGGAGTTTCGACTTCCAGTAGAATAAGCGGACGGTGCTTTGTGATGGTGATCAGGTTTAATGGAGATGGCCGAGAGATTGGCATCTATCAACTCCTCTCCGATGTTGATGAGGTTGTCATGGTAGACAGGAATGATGTTGCTGTAGTGATGATGGCTGCTTTCGTCCATGACCACCTTGTCAGGCTCCACTGGATGAGCAGTGCCCGATGAGATGTCCGTCGTAGAGACCTTAAGTTCTGGTTTCGTTTGACTGTGGGAAGCCATGTCATGTTTAAGCCTTCCAGAACTGTCCATTTTGAGGGAACCTGAAGATAACACAGCTGCAGTGACATTGATGGAGACCTTGGAAGAGGCTGTTGAAGTTGAGGAGTGATGTTTAAGGGGCACCAGGGCTCCTTCAAAGATGAGTTTGTGGTCCTCTGTTTCTTTAACAACTTCCGTCAGTCCCGTAACAGACTCGCCGCTCAGACACCCTTTCAGGGAGGTGACGCTTCCCTCAACAGCAATGATCTCATTTTCAACCACTCCTATAATGTCACCTTCCTCCCCTTCATCACTTTCAGTGCTGCTGGAACTCTCACACTCACTTCCACTCGCTGTCAGAACTTCGCTAGATTCTCTGTCTTGATCCTCATCTTTGCTGTGATGTTGCTCATCTTTTTTTTGAGGATGTATATAATGGTCATGGCGATGATGCTTGTGTTGATGACCTTCATGATGGTGGTGATGATGAATCTCTTGCCCAACCTTCTCAAGAATGTTCAAAACACTGGTGAGCAAAACGCTGTCACTGTCCAGCATTGCAGTCTCTTCTTCATAACCCGCTTCACTCCCATTTTCTTGGCTAACCTCTTGCTGTCTACCTTCCATCACACCCTTTTGGTCAGTTGCAGAGACTATACCAAGCTGAGAGAAGGACTGCTCCACGACAGTTGCCACAGCATCACTTGCTTGTTTGATAAATTGCTTTTCCTCCTCTGTTACCCTTGCTTCAGTCTCCCCTCTTTCCTTTTCTTTTGTCTTTACCTCTCCACGTTCCTCCGCGTCTTTTATTGTTTCTTTAATTTCCTCTTTGATTACTTTGGTTATCTCTTCCTTCGATACCACTTCTTGCTCCTCCTTCACTTCTTCCTTTTCCTCCACCTTTCCTACCTTAGATCCCTCCATTGTTTTGTTCTGAATTTCTTTCCCTGTATCCACCTTTTCTTCATGCTTAGTATCGTCTTTAACTTCCTCTTCTCCCAAATCATCCTCTCTTTCTGTTTCCAATGTTTCCTCCTCAACTTCTACTTCCGTTTCCATGTCTTCTTTTATTTTCTGCTCGATCTCATCAATAATTTCATGCTCTTCCTCACATTGATCTTCAACTTTAATGGTGCTTCTCGAGATTCCTTTAGGAGCTTCCTGCAGTTTGTCTTCGTCAACTTCTTGTGCTTCTTTCAACATAAGTTTGCTGTCCCTCTCTTTCCCAAGATTTTCTTCAAGAGGAGTACCATCCAGCTCTTGAACTTTCTCCTCAATTTCCTTGTCAACTTTCTCTTCTCTCAATTTCTCTTTTTCATTTGATAAATTTCTGCTTTTGATTTCTTTTTTCTCAACACTATCCCCATCAACTTTCTCTGTTGACGCCAGCATTTTTATTTCCTTTTTACCATTATCATCTTTAACTTCTCCTGTATCTGCCTTTTCTTTAATTAAGTCCTCTCCCCCTAGTAGGTCATCTTTTGAGTCTTCAACTTTTTTCTCCTCCTCTGCAAATGACGATAAGCTTCCTTCACATAAACTCACCTCAGATTCACTCTTCCAGAAGTCTGACTCTTCTGATGAAGTATCCTGTAATTTTGCTGAGGTTGGTGGACCTTCCGACTCTGTCTCTGATGCTTCATCCTCTGAATCCTCTTTATTGTCACCTTTCCCAAGGTGGTTTCTGCTACTAACCGATTCTGCATCACCCTCAAATGATTCATCTCTGACAGATGTGCATGAACTACTCCCAGATGATGGAGCAGACGAGTCTTCATTCTCAGACAAGGCAGCTAGATCTGCTTCTCTAGAGACACTCCCCAGCACCTCCCTCACCTCAAGTGCCACACCTGTGTCACTGGAAACAGCAAGAACGCCTGGAGACACTGCATCTGCCCCTTGGAGCTTGCTATCCTCCTCACCGCTACTACCGTCTGCCAGATAAACATCTCGCATCTTGGAAATGCCCTGCAGTTCCTCTGTGGACAGTTTTGTGGGCACGGGTGACTGCCTGTAGTCTAGTGATGTGACAGACAGGACCTTGTCTGTAATGCAGACCTCAGGTTTCCCTTGCTTTGAAGAAGCAAAGACAACACTGTCATCGCTTGAGGAAGGGAAAGCATTTTCCAAGAGCTTCACTTCGAGAGACTGAAGTCAAAATGTTCAAACGGAGAAAAATGTCAGACTGAAGTTGAAGTTGAAGTGTGAAGTTGAGAAGCAAACGATTATTTTACACAGTTTCAATCATTTCAATCGATAACAAATTAAAGCTTGTCAAGATATCTAATTTCTTAAAAAGACTACATATACAAGACTACTACAAGATTATTTATATAAGAGATATTCTAGATGATCTCTGATATCTATAAAAGTTGGTCCTCACCTCAGATGATGGATGTTTCCTCCTCCGCTCAGGTGATGAAGTAATAGCCTCAGAACCATACATTTCTTCTTCGGTGTGCATTCCCAGCTCTGCACCACTCGAGTAGCCACTGCCTTTTTCTGCGATAAGATGCTTGAAGACAGCTTTAGGCATTAGAAAATAAAGAGAAGAAAATATCAAGCATAGTGTGAATTTTCAACTAAGGAGCAGCACGATGCAGTTAAGTATTTAAGAATACTCTGATTTCCAAGCGGCCCCTAAATTGTTTCAGTTCCACAATCCACTGCAGGCGCAGGACAGTGAGGACACTAAAGGAGGTCATAATGTTGCAGCGTATTTTTCTTCCTTACATTTTTAGATAAATCTGAAACATCATGCCAAAAACAATGTACCCACCCCATTGCCTTCTCTGGCGCTGGTTGTATTTTCGCTTTATCCTCTCTAGCCTCTTCTCAAGCCGTCTTGCGATTATTGCTTCCCTCTGGGCCACAAGTCTTGCCCTTGCGTCCCGGATGCTTTCAAAAATCGCTTAGAGAGGTACAAGAAGACAATGGGGCAATATCAGGAATGATAATGATTGAGAAGGCACAGCTAAACAAAAGTGCAAAAGAATGCAACTTTTATCCCAAGTTGCCTCAAGGTACAAGTTACCTTGCTGCCTGGCTTGGTGCGCTTTGACCATCTGTGACCTCATGATCTTGACCTTTGATGCCCTGGCCTCTTCCCTCTTGCATTGGATAGCCTCCATGGTCAACCGCGCCTCTCGGTTGGCTTCCCTCCTGTCCCACTGTTCCTGGAGCTGTTCAGCCAGGAAGGGAATTTGAAGGCAATCACATAAAGTAGGCCTTGTCTCGAGTGACTTTCGTAATGTTTAAGGAGATTGTTTTCAAATTGTAGGTAATACCTTATCAGGTGGGCAACACCGTATCTTGAAAGCTTAACTGACATTCTCAGCCAGTGTATCAGCCAAGCAACCCACCACATAATGTAGCATCTCACTCATTGATGGTCACTTCATTTTGTCACAGTTATTTTCTGTGCTTTCACAAAATGAGTGTTGATTTGATCAGACTCACCCGGATCAACAAAAGTTGACTGAATTACAGTATCTGAGAGCAATATCTGCTCTTTGGGTACGTGATGTACAAACATTGATTCCAGCAAATTACCTTCAACTCACGCTCAGCCATCTTGACCAGCTTCCTTCTCTCCAGCTCTTGTTCCCGTCTCATCTCCTCATCGAATCGCTTGCTCAGCAGAAGTGACTGCCTCTCGTATGTCTACAATAAAATCATCTCAGTGTTCTCAAAACATAGATATACCATCCTTCGCCCTTAGCCACAGTGAAACAGATCTATACAGCCTCAATGACAGCTCACTGAACAAAAAGGATTGAAAAACGAAAAGAATTCAGGCAGAGATAAATTCTTTCAAGAATTTATTTTTTATTTCCCATTGAAGTAAAACAGTGGAAAATCCATTGTTTTTACTTAATAAAAAAGCAGTTCAGTGGCAAGAAATATTTTTAGGACCTTTTCAGAATTTCTTTAATTTGAACAAAACGTTCTTATAACTTCCCTGTGATCAGTTTGTTGCCCTTTTCCCAAAAGAACCACAAAATTTTCGATCAAAAACTTTGGCTCTAGGCATACCTAGATTAGCAACCCCCCCCCCGCAATTCACCTTCATCTCTCCTCTTCTTTTCGTCTTCTTTCGCTTTTGCCTCTTCTCATAATGAGCCTGCATCACACTGCCGACGGGCCTCTTTGTCTTGGCAATGCTACCTTTTTTCGCCAGCGTCTTAGAAACTCCTCCCCTCCGTACCTGTCCTGCAGATGATCTGGAGCATTTTAAGGAAAAGTCTTTATGGGGATTTCTTTGAATTTAGGAATGGTACTGCATGTATTAGTCAATCATTTCTTTTAAGCTATGTACGTACAAGAACGTTTAAATTCTGTTTGGTCACTTTCTTGTGCCCGAAGTATGCCAACGGATTTGTATGTATCCTGGTAATGCTGCACTGTGCATTTTTAAAGAGTAACAACGTGAGGACGCCTTACTTTGAATGAGATATTGTCGCAGACGATCTCTTGTGATGCTTTGATGATGTGGCCGGTTCCTGCTGAATATGCACCGATCGTTCATTGCGAGCAGGTTTGTGATCTTTGGTGAGCTTTTTGCGGTTTAAATACTTTTCCATCTTAAAAAAAATAGAGCAAGAAAAATGAGCTGCATTCGGTTGACGACGAGAAGGAGACAAATGCATCAATGAATACGGAAAAAGTCATGCATTTGGCTTAAATTAAATGGAAAAATCAGCTCATTGTGGCGTTTAAAATACCATGCGTTTTCTTTGCTGTGTCAGTTCTTCCAGTTGGACTTGCTTCACGTACTGATGATAGTCATTAAACTCTTTCAAACCACATTTCACCTTTTAAAAAAGAGGATTTGATACTTAGTTTAGACAGACATCTTCCATTTGAAGATTTAAAAGCTGTTATATATTATTTTTCAGACCGATCAGGCCTTCAGTCATGTTTCAATTGTAGCTGTCGAGCAGCATATTTTGTAGGGGGAAAACGTATAATAGACGTACTTATCTGCCTTTGATCAGGTGATAATCTGACAATGGTGTAATTAAGTTGATGCGACAGTCTTTGCAAGGAAGGAAAGAATAACTAGAGGCGCTGATAATATATTAAATTAAAAAAATTGCATGAAAACAAGAAAATCATTGGTCACAAAAATGAAGGGCAGTTCATTTTGAACAAAGATCAATGACTCAATCAGTGTTTGGAAAAGAGCACAATGAGCTTGTGAAAAGCCTCCCTACCATCCCGCAGGGAGTGAGGTAGCCACTCCTCATCAGGTGGGCATACATCCTCGGGGAGGTGTAGTAGCCCTTGAGGTTTGGGTCATGGAGACTCTTGTAATTCATGCTCATACCCTGGGGGCTGGAGTCAAAGTCAAAACCTTTCGGAGTCACATGAAGCTGTGGTATGAAAATAAATAATAATTAGTGCTTGTATGTTTGTGCAGTTAGGACTATAACTTCATGTGGTGTCCAAACAACGGCATTATAGAATTCCTTCATAATTTGATGCTTACGAAAACTTATTTGATATTAGGCCTATACTCCAGGCTGCTTGGTATCTGTAATCTGCATTATTCCGACTTCGGCTTTTGGAAAAAAAAAAGACAGATTGTGTTTGATTCTTAATGCCCTGATTTCTTTTTAAAGGTGATTAGGTTCAACGATCGTTGCAACAAAACTCTAAACTATTTGCTCACAATTTGAAGAATTTGTGGTCATGGGTGGTGGCTTCATCAGCCTTATGCTTTTGTGTACACACACAGTTTGTGTCGATTTTAGGCCGGGGGTTTGAGTAGCATTACACAAGGTGGATATTGTAGATGTTAAGGTCGTCATTCGCAGTGGTATCTCGTTTGCAGTAGAACCATGGCAAACTTCTAAAGAACATCGTATCTTGCTGTGTACCTTCTCACACAAACCAGTAGTATACAGCATAATCTTGCCAGCCGGTGCGGGCACCATTGGCATCTTGCTGTACAAGGGCGTGTCCAGCATCCAAGCGGGCACTGGAGGTCTCTCTTTGCAGGCCAATCGCTTCGTCTTACGGTATCCATGAACCTGGTGGGAGGAAGGCTGGTGTGGTGCGGGCATCGATGATGCCGGTGGGGATCTGGCGATACCGGCAGTCTTGGGTCGCCGGATCTTGGTTTTGGATTTATCCATCGTCGGAGCAATCTCAAGAAGGCCTTCCGTTCTACATGTTGGTGCTACGCCAGGCTTAGGTACTGTGGGCTATACGTGGAACTACACCTTGGCAGTAAGTGGCTCACGGAGTTTGATTTTCTCAACAAATATAGTTTTCTAATTGTTTCCTTGTGCCACGCCCAGTTCTCGTCGATGTTCAGGAGTTTAAAGTTTGAAATTCAAATGAAAAACTACAATGGCAAATAGCCTGCATCCCAAGATACCTCCTCCATGACCTTCCCAAAATCTCATTGACGCAAACGATTTTGGAACAAAATGTTGGGGTTGTGCGTTGAGCGTGTCTTGGAATTTCTCCGGGCGCACATTGACATGTTTTTCCCATGTTTTTCGTATCTCGCAAAGGGCGCGTGATCAGAAATCACGCTCTCAGCTCATAAACAGCGGTCACCAATGCCAAACCCCTTTACTTTGACGACAGCTTTTGCAATAAACGCATGTGTCTAGCTGTGGAAAGAGTTCAGTTTGGGTGGTAATATTCGGTTTTTTCCCCGCAGTCTCCCAGCAGTATTTCTTTGAAACAGGAATGACATTTTCTTGTTCGTTCCTGTCTTTCGGAAACACAGATTTGTCATTTTTTGCTAAAACTCATGCTTTCCAAAATTATTGTTTTAATAACCGTCTCAAACTGGTGTTTGTTCGTTGTTTTTGTTACGTGTTTTGTTAAGTAACATTATTTCTTAATGATGAGTAGAGAATGTTGTAAAACAGCCTATCACTCTTCCAAATGGCGGCGAAGCCATCGTTGTACGTGCCACCAGCGGAAATCCATGCCTTATCCACCAGCCCCCCGTCCTTCAGTACCCGGATTTGAAATTTTTGAAATATCAAAAATAACTACAAGTCATGGTTCATCTGCAGTCTGCGCTTCCTTGGAAAAAAAACTTCCGTGGGTGCCCAAGAATTTTCACCCATTTTTACTCCAGTGCTTCCTAATTGGCTCTCTTTCAATATTCAATCAAGGCCAATCCAAGCGAGAT
The DNA here is from genome assembly GCF_001949145.1 of Acanthaster planci. The sequence continues at coordinate 379,637 of NW_019091535.1, read as the reverse complement.
CACTTTTAGACCTGATTGAGGCCCCGTATAAGCAGGCTCTGGCTTTTTAAGAAGTATGTGCCGACGTATCATATCCAGCAAGAGATGAGGCAGAGCTCTTCATGTACTTGTAGTTACTGTTCGTGCATGGAGGTTCTCAACCTCTGCGCATAGGCAGGCATATTAATGTTTCGGCCTATGAATGACAAAAAGTGGCCATTCGCCTTGTCACTGTCTAAGTAGCAGAAAGGCAGAACGTTTTCGAAGATTCCGGTTTTCAGCAGTCCCGCCTTCCTTCTACCACAAAAGCTAAAACGTTTAGGAAAAACTGATTCACTGCTTTTCTGCCACCTGAAAGCAGATTTTACTTATTTTGGGTGAGCGAAAAGTGAATATTTAGGTTTCTTCTATCAGCAAACAATCAGATTGAACATGTTTGGGCATTCAATCGAAAAGTAGAGTTTACCTATCAACACACTTTGTGATTATATATAACAGATTTTGCCCTTACCCAACGTATATCAATAAGCACTGTATGCT
>NW_019091535.1:298466-378903 GCF_001949145.1 Acanthaster planci | reverse complement strand
ATCTTGACACTTTATGATGTTCTTGACCTTTAAGAGTTTACTTAGGCGGCAAACAAGTGGCCATTTACGGTTCTTTCAGGGAAGCACAAAATAAACCAGTTAACGTATTCAGCCGACAAGTGTGTTCAATTTGTCTGCTTTGCGATTACCAGAACGAACGGCTTTTTCAAGGCAACGTTGTCCATTTTAAATTTAAAGATACATGCTGATCCCCATTGAGGGTTGTCAGACATTTAATTTGTTGACTTTTATTTCATGAGAGGGCGTCAACGGCCGTGTCATTTTCACGGCTTGGGACATTATTTAGTTACTATACAGGGTTTAACATTGCAGAAGTTCACGTGTTTGGAAAGGTAGATGCTTGAACTTGTAAAAAAAAAGTCTGTCAAACATAAAATTTGATACACAAGGTTTGTAAATCACATTTAAAAAAAAAAGGTTGGGAAAATTGTGCTTGGGAAAAAAGCTGAAAAACATACTTGCATGAAGACACCTGATACTTTAATCAATCACATTAACAGAATATTGTGCCATTCTAGCTGTGCTTAGTGACACATCTACAAGCAGAAGTCTAATAGCATCAGTAAGCACTTGCTATCGATAGCTGTTTAGATTTATTTTCCTTTTTAGTGCTTTAATGTAATAAACATTTCTTAAATCAAATTACCATAAATTACCTCATTTACATGTTAAAACAGTAAATTATAATATAAAAGTGCATTATATAATAGTGTATCAATAAATCAAGACATCAATGTAAATATAATATAAAAAATACCAAAAGCAGATATCCTTTACGCAAATGATAAACCAAAACTGTAACTCCACTAGAAATAAAGTATTTGAAATATTTTCTGAATAAATTTTATGCTACTTCAAATAAATTTTTCATCATTAAAATCAATCGCATATTATATTTAGATAGGTTTAATAAGTATGAATATAGGTAGGGGTGGTTGCAATTTTAAATGCTAGTTGATTTCACCACATAGGCCACCACGTGTGCCAGCCTCTGCTGACCCATATTCACCCCACCCCTTCCCCCCTTTGGAAAAAATCCACACTTGCAACTATAAATGTGATATAAAATCTATCTTCACTGCTTAAGATTTTCTGTCTCTTCATTAGTGGAATAAATAGCTTTAAACACAGTGCAGGTGTCGTCAAAGCAGGGAATGCAACAAGCTCAAGTACATGTACACAACATTTCCCTGAATGTTTGGATGAAGTTAAGGCACTTCAAATAGACCTTCCAAAAATGATGTTGAAGCAAATATTGAACAGACCAACAGAGCCTGAACTGCACTGTTCACAATCCAAATGCTCAATTTACTCAACCTGATTTGAATTATAGTGTAATTTGACTACCAGAATTAGAAGCGATTACTGCTTGGCACAGCGCTCGCAGACAGGTGGTGGGCATACATTACAGGCCCCTTCAACCAAATGTATGTATGTGTCAAGCTGAAGGTTGTGCATGGGATTGCTGTGCCTTCACAGTTAATATAATTGGATTAGTCTCCAGCACTTTTCTCAAGCACTGTATAAATTTTACAACCATTCACTCCTGAACCTACACGTCATTATATTCTTCATTACAACACAGTATATTGCACTCTGGGATAAATACACTGGTTCGCTTTAAGTACATGCGACTTGCAAGGCTAGAAATCATCTCAATTTATTCTTTAAGTACTAATCAACTACTTTGTACTGAGCTTACCTACTTTCCAGTGGTACTAACTACTGTGTGCTGAACAAGAGACAGTTTGCCCCTCAGAATCTATGCTCCTTAAAATCTCCAGCGGGTGCAAATTAAAAATTCACATGCCTGGGTGGGTGGCAGTAAGTGGGGAACCAGCCATACCTAATGTGCACTGCGTGGCATTTTAGCTGGTAACTGTTATGTTCTGAGCATCACACTGGAGAAAGCAGATTTCTGTGTCTTAACCCCCATCTGATGAAAAATGCCGCTTTTAATATGAACTTTCAATCTATTTTCAAATTCTTGTGTCATATCTGTCTATAAATGAACTCATGAAAAAAAGAGAAATCACTATGTACTCATGGATACCATCTGGGCATAACCGTACCTTGTCAACATTGTTTAACTGTAGTAGCTTCTAGTTTCTACAATCTGTTTATCCTAAAGCTCAATAAATGTACTTAAAAAGCATGTAAAATAAGTTATTTTTGAGAATAAAATAAATTTCTAATTCATCAATTTCAGCCAAGATAGCTCACAGCTGCTATGCCTATTTCACTTAATTCACAAACAAAATAATCACTCCCATTCAAACACATGTAAACCAGTAGCACCTTTTCAAACAAATGCTCCTCCAATGTAGCGCAACTTTTGCAGATATTTACAAACTGACCCATTCACTATTTACAAAAGTTTGAATCAAAGTGAAACCTTGTTTTTTTCAACCTTTCCACCTGTTTTACGAGGCCTGTAGCTGGCCAATTATGCTGTACTGTGCAGACCAGGACAATGTTACACCTGCTTTCTATGGCTACTTTCATCATATTTTGTAACTCTGACTCACAATCACTTTGAACTGACCGAGAAAAAAGTATCTCTTGCAAGAATGCAGTTTGTGTGGCTATGTTGTATGAAACGCTTGGCTCACTTCTAAATTAGGATAAAAATCACACAATCATAACTGTTTCATTTTACATTATAACACTGATACGGCAAGTACATGAACATGTAAACAAAAACTTAATCCTTTCTTGCATAAATTGCGCTTTCATGATTTGAAAATAAAATAAGCCTTGACTGTTAAGAATTTTTTTTAAAAATTCTGTATTTAAAAGGAAATGAGAAGGAAGATTTGGAGGAAGTTTTTCAGAATACACTGCTGATGTTTGGTAAAAGCAAAAATGCACCCCAACATGTTACCACTCACTGCATTCTGCATGTTTAATCCTGCTAATCCTCAATCCTCCAACAAGTGAAGGGCTAAGAACTATTACCGTTAAGAATAGGGGATTATTGGATAGATCAATCCACAACAAGTAGAGGTGCAATGATACGACTGTTTCATAAAATACTATTGAGGTCACAGCACCATGATATGCATCATGATACAAATCGTGAATAGAAGCTAAGGTTGTTTTCTGCCTTATGTATTTGTATTTATTCACAGGCTCATTTTTAAGATGTTTGCAAGTTAACAGAAATGCTATGATTACCTGCTCTTAACTTTCATTTTTAAACATGCATCATTTTCATAAACTCTAGCATAAATTCACACTTCATGTGCATGAAATAATTTGTGTTTTAGCTAGGTTTATTTCACAGCCACATGTGAGAATTTCCATACCGTGGTGCTGCCATGCAGTATTATCATAAGTTTGCGCATCAATGCAATGAATCATAACACCCCTAGCTATCAGACTTTTGTCAAAAACACAGACATATTTGATTATAAGCTGCGGAAGAACAGCAAAGAAATTACTACCACACCCCCAAGAAAAAAACAGGGAACACAAAGATTAACTGATAGGCTTTTCCTAACCTTTTCTGTCTTCATTTGAGAGCCAAGAATTGGATCAAAGAGACTTGTAATAGATTAAATATACTGGTAAAACAGAGCTGAAGAGGAATGGTTGTTTTTGGAAACCAGCTTGGTTCTTGCTTGTTTCTTCCCCTGTTGGTCTCATATACCAGCTATGTCACGGAGGACTGTCGCTGTTTCTGCAAAACCATAGTCTGCCGCCCTGAATTGTCTGGTGTCTTCCTCAAAGGGAAGGACCTACAGTGCATGCAAAGAACACCCAGGGCAATAGGGAAAGTGAGGAAAATACGGGCAGTAGTGAGGAACAGGAGGGCAATAGTGGAAAATGTGAGGTGACAGTGGTCATATGTGGATAATTGGGATAATAATCAGCACCAGAGGACAATAGAGGTGAGCATTAAGACGGGGGAGGATGGCGGACAAAAGTCAGGGAAAAGCAAGTGTGATGACAGAGTGACATCAAAGGTGTAAATAAGTAATGAAATCAGTGCAATGTGCAAAAATGGGGTATGAAAAGTGAACATACAGAGGGCAAGAGAGGTGAAGAATAATCAGGAACAGGCATAAAAAGGCAGGAGAGAGAACAGAGGTAGACAAAATAGAAGGAAGCAGCTAGGTTAGCAAGGCATCTAGGTTAGCGAGGCACCTAGGTTAGCGAGGCACCTAGGTTAGCGAGGCACCTAGGTTAGCGAGGCACCTAGGTTAGCAAGGCACCTGGGTTAGCAAGGCTACTCACAGTACTGTAATAATATTCACTTCCCCACATATCCTACATGAACCTCACCTGTGACATGGTGTACACTTTTCAAAGTTGCCAAATAAACAGAGCATGACTGACTATTTCACAGCCAGCCGTTACTATCTTGCACAACACATATTTCACATTTCTCTTAGATACTGAATTCCTAGATATGCAGAATTTCAAAGAGTTTTCATCTGCACTTTGTCTTTTCTGTTTGAATTAAACACTGGCCCACCCATCAGCTGGATCACATGAACAAAAGATAAACACTGCAATGTGCAGTATTATGACAACTGACAGCATGTGACAGACTCTACCATTTGGGCCACGACAATGCAGCCTAAGCATTGTTGGTTTCTCAACAAATACAATAGACAGGGATATTTCACAAAGTTTGAATTAATGTTAGTGAAAACTTGTCCAAAAGGACACCACCTCCATCTGTACCTATTTTGTCCAAAGCCTCTGTTCTGTCTATTTTCAGTTCTCAAATTTACACGCACACACCACTGAACCTGCTTTACATAATTACTTTAAATAATAAACGTGAAAAATAAAATAAAAATCTGTCCATGCCTTCCTTAGTACAATGGGAAATGATGGAAAAGTTGTAACTTTTGTAACAGTAACATCAAAAACTCTTCTATCCAGACTCTATTTTGGTAAGGTACGTCCAAACCCTGGTGTACTTACCCTGAACACATTGCTGACTCCCAGCACACAGTTCATAGCTTTACTAAAGTAACACAACACATACTTGGAGAAGGTGTCATCTGGGAGGTAGTTGGACTTGAAGGTAACCCGGCACCCAGACGCTTGCCTTGTTTCTCCATTGGGCACAGCCCAGACATAGGTTACATAGCTGCGACTTGGTGTCTGGAATCCAACCTAGGGTGTGCATGTAAGAACTTACATTAATGAAACTGACAATGACCACACTAAAATAATTTGAAAACCATATTTGAAAAAAGCCTCAGTATCTCATAGATAAAGGGACCTGGAAATCACAGGTTGCGGTCCACAGCTGAAATTGTTGAAGAGAAAACAGCAAATGAATGATCCAACCCCACAAAGTAAGTTCAAAGGCATTTTGTCAGAATTAAAATTACATTTTGTTTTAGTCTAGACTAGAAACAGCTTGACAGGCTCGCTCTTTGATGTATCACTCAGTTTAGCATCCTGATGAAAACGGCCCAGGGGTGAGATCAGAGGAAATTGAAAAGGCCACAAAATAATCGCTAGAGGTTTTGAGGGCCCCTCAGAAGCATGAGGTCTATGGCATACATCCGTGTTTGCCTGTGAGTGCATCCCTTAAAATCTCCATTTCCTGTGTTCTAGATAAACCATTGCACATAAAAACACAGTCACAGTAAACTCAGATTTTTCTAGATTTTAAAAGAGACTGTTTGAAAAACCCTGAAGTCCAGAAACCAGGAAAAATCTTGACAAATCTCAGCCCTGACAGCCATTAGCTAGTTGGAAAATGCTGCGGATACCTATCAATTTGAATTGTGCAAGCTTCTTTTTAAAATTTTAAGGACTGTCACCAAAAAGTGGCTCTGGTGAACCGCAAGTCATTTTGTTGGGTTGGGTTACATTTGAGGATTAGCAAGAAAGCCAAGAGAGTTTAGGGTTACTCCCTCCTCAGTGTTCTTATAAACCCTGTTACAGAGTACTTAGAATTTTTCTCTTAAACATGTCTAGCCTACCTTGTACAATCCCACCCAGTCCCAGTTGCTAGTCCTGGTTCCTGGGGCCACCTTATAGGTACACTGTGCATCCTCCCCTCTCCTCCAGGACTCAATGGGGTCAAAGGACACCAAGGGTCGGGCCGTCTCCATAGACACCTGGGATATTGAAATTCATCAGTGAAGGATACTGCCAAGGGCCATGATAACTTTCTGGATGTGAACTTTCTGGAGGGAACTTTTGCTTATATTTGTTTCTGCTTATGTTTGGGAATCCTAGCTTTTGTTCTGATGAAACTTCGTAAGTGGTTTTTGTCTTCAGTGACAGATAAAGGTCATGGATCAAAATGTGAAGGAAAATGGAATTTTTCTGTCTAAATCACCATCAGCCATTTACATTTCTGACCAGAAAAATGAGGAGAGGAGGAACCAGGTTTTTATCCTGCAGCAAATAACTAATAAGCACCTGTATATATGTAACTGTGAATCACTTCAAATTCTTCACAAACAGAACTTCCCAGCCCCAGAAGACCAAACTCTTGTCACCAAAAACACTGAGAAATGGCCTTTAAATCTGCTTTTTAGGTATTTGAAAGTAGCAGATTTGTCTCCAAACTCACCCCTAATCTGAATTCGGCACTGACTGGTTTGTGGTCACTCCATTTGATGTTGCCGTGGGAACGGTAGGCCATTTGCGTGATGCAGAAGTCTGTTTCATCCCCTGCATACTTGGGGTGAACCTTCCAGAGGACACGATCCGTCCAGGCTGGGGGCCGTTGCTTAGGGCTGGAAGAACAATTGGCATGTATGGAAATGTATCTTTCTCCAAGTCAACTAATTAAGTTATATGAATAAAATTGAAGAATCAAATTGTCCAGCCATGGTCTGGTACGAGTTGTTATTGAATGTGTGTGTATATTCTAGTGTGGATTAATGATTGGGTTTAACTCAATATGCCAATGTTTTGGGGTTTTTCCCTTAAATAGATGCATGCTTGCATGCTGAGTTGACTTGAAGGATCCCTGGTAAATTTCCCTGCAAAAATCAATGAATGAATTATCCCATTAACCAGGATTGAGCCAACCAACCATAAACAGACTGATTTTGGTCATTAAGGCATACTACTTTAACCATCAATAAGCTCACTGTCAAAACAAAAGCTTCCAAGAGACTTTTTGTAACCTTGTATCGAAATCATCACTTTGAAAATCATATTTGTAGGTCGGGATGAACGTCACTGGGCCTTCGCGGAACCCCTCAAAGGACAGCTTGCTCCTTATGGACAGCTTGAGCTGGTCCTTCTCCAGCAGCACGTGCAGCTTCTTGGGTGTGCTCAAAAACTTGACCACTTCAACAGACAGATCCTCGATGCGGTAGTTGAGGTCGCCGAACCAGATGATGTAGCTGGTAAGGAAAGTCACCAAGAGTCAAAGGTCAAATGGATTCTAGAAAGTCGGTGATCATTAGGCACGGGGAGAGCGTAACGTTTATTACGGAATTCTGAATCAAACCTTGAACCCTGGTTCATCCCACATGTAATTTCTTAAGGACTAATGATACTGTTCAAAGAATGACAATACATGAATACTGTGATGCAGACTTCAAGCTGGCTGTTGCCTCTGTTACAAAATGGCAAAGAGTTACAAACATAGTGAGCTGGAACCCTCTACTGTCCATTACCACTGCAACACGCATTGCATCAGAACAACGCGGTATTGTTACACCCTCAATGATTTTCTGAGACTGTCCTCTTCCATTTAGACGTAAATTTTCTTCCTTGTCTACACTCATTATGAATAGCTATATTTTCCACAGAGCATATTGTTTTTACATAGACTGTTCATCTTAAAACATCTATCAGGCAACACGAAAAATTCAGAGCGATGAGTTTTGCTCGAGTCGATGTCATTCACTTACTCGTGATCAAGAACTGTCGGCGTCTTTGGGTGAGAGTAGGTCTGGCTGGTGACAATAGTGTGATACTCCTTATCTCTGTCTGCCCAGTTCTCAACGTGAGCGGCCAGGTGAGTATTGATGAGGCACAGCGAGCGCTCATAGCAGTCCAGCCGAATAGACACAGCACCTTTGTTGCCCTGTTAAAAAAGCAAATGGCATGGGTAATACAATTCACTTCTCAAGTTGGGGGCAGCATAATTGCACATGGATTGGCAATACTTGCCACACCTGCTGATAAACCATTAACACGGAGTACTGCCAACATGCCTCTTCACTTTTGGAACAACTCAGCTTGAGAGAGTAAATTTGTTTCTGTTAACTGAGATCGAGTCAAACACTCCAAAGTTTCACTGAGGCCTGAAAACAACATTCCACACAATTTGAAATACGCAATGGTGGCTTTGAATGTGTTTTGTTATGTGGGAGTTCACTCTGACATCTCAAATCGTTGTTTGTTTCCTAAAGGTGAAGCCTCTATCACTGAAGAAACGACACTTCACTGTTTCACACCAGAATCGACAGTGAAAAAAGGAGGGGGGGTTAGACTATGCATGCAGTAAGCTAGACAGGCAATTACTCACCCATGTTCCCCCCAGGCCAGTCCGTGTGAAGTCTGTCTGAATATCCCGAAGGAACGGTAAGTGAAGCATGCGAGCAAACAACAGCTGGATGATACCCTGAAGACGGATGGAACTCACCTACAACACACAGTGTCAACTGTCAGTCAAGCAACTTTGAAATGCAGCAAATTAAGGTGAAAACAGGTCCTAAATCTGCCATGTATTACAGTTTGAGTGAACCAAGTTAGCTGCTTTGTGCCGACATGGCTGTATCAGGCTGTATCCTCCCTAGGGAGCTAAGATGGTATGTGGAATATTTCATGGGCCCATTGAGCAGGGATAATGATAATGGAAAGCACTTTGACCTTAGTGAAATGTGCTATATAAGAACACTGTTATTGTTGTTAATATTATTACGTTAGGACTCGGACTTGAAGGCCCTTCTGTAAGGATATCTGTGACAATACAAACTGATCCAGACAGTCACTCAGTCTTGTGACCAGACTTGTGAACCAACTTGTGATTGACTTGTGCTGGCTCTGGACGAGGGCATTATCTACATGTATAAGTCTGGATGTGTGGCTGCTATCCTAATACCAACCATAGCGTATCCCTTCTCACACACGCATGCCGAGATAGCTTCCGTCCAAGGGTCATCGCTGAGAGTGCTCTGGATGACTTCATGAGGTTTGGAGCTGACCTCTTGAAGGCCAATAGCATAAAGGTCGGGGGCATCACTCGTGTGGAGCCAAATAAGGTCATTCAAAAGTTCCTTTGGTGGATCCAAGGTGGCAACATTGTAGGTGCATACAACAATGCTGAGCAGATTAAAAAAAAAAGGACCCTAAAATTGAAAAGTCACCATAAAATACTGCAAGTCCAAAATTTAGGGGTGCATTTTGATTCTGGAACCATGATTATTATATAGGCACCTTAAATTTAAGCCAGATGGAAACATTTTGTAATGCATGTATGATTCTTCAGCAAGTGCCCTAGCTAAGCTATCATGAAATGAATGTCAGTGTTATGTTCATCACATAGCTAGGCCTAAGTATGTATAACGTCTGTCAGTGTCTAGTCGCCAGGTCCCTTATTTTGCAACTTACTGTGAAAACAATCAGACTTAACAACAGGTGGCAAAATTAGGGGCCTGGTAACTACGGTCACAGACATTGGATGTATGCGTAACACTGGACCCAACAACAACTAGCATGAAACGGACATGATGAGGATAGTTTGAGAGAAGATCTACGGAATCACATGTAATCAAATTATACAGCCATGGCAGCACTCCGCAAATCACCTCTTAACATTTCATCAAGATCTGATGTCACTCTCAGACTTTCATAGCTAGCTGCTGATCACTGATCATGAAAACTAAGTGTTCGAGTGATGGTAATGCGGAACTGTTGGATGGGGTCGCATTCACTGTAGCCCAGGTTGCAGTTGTAGGCCTATTATAACGTAAAATAAAATTGAAGACTGGCATCCAACCTGGGCTACATTCACCTGCTCAGTGTTCTCACACTAGTACACTAAGCACTGGCACTAACGGTCATCACATCATGAAAGTCACAGTCAAAAGCAACGTCAGATTGTACTTCCAGAACTGTAAGGTTGACGTAAACTTCATAGATAGCCACGTACACACTCCCATAAACACATTTTGGCTGTTTTGATTGTGTCAACTTACTCTTCCATCACAGCTTTTTGTGCAAGCAAACATTCCTCATTAAAATGGTTAAATTCTTGTCCATTTTGTCCATCCACACTACAAAAATCAGCAGCATGTACTCTCAATAACTGTCATCTCTGAAATAACTTGACCAATTGGGAGTTGTACATGGCTGTCCCCGGTTTGTATAAACCAAAGTTACAGTTCTGAAAGTTGGCCTAGTCAGATTGTAACATAGGCCTAGGCCGAAACCATACACTAACGTTAGTACTACTACCAGTTAAGCTACACAAACCTTATTTCCGTCATTCTGGTAAGTGGTATCAATTCTTTGCTGTATATATACCGTGTACGCCAAGTTCACAAACGAACTGAAAGCGACACTATTTCAATTTCATCGAAAAACGTGTAAATGGGGCTCGAAATTCTTGACCAAACGCACCATCACCTACTGTTTGTCAACAAACAAGTGTTGTGTTAAATTATACTGCTCATCTTGAACACTCTTCACACCTACTCGACTCGGCCCCAGGTTATTTATGTCTATATTATGCGCTTACTGCCTTTCCCGAATAGCGCCCCCAATTTTGCAGCAGTTCAATCATGACGTAATCGGCGCTTGCACTCCGTGCTGTGTGTGTGTCACGTATATGCGCATGTACATGTACAATGTACATGTGAGCACCAGCAGAGGGGCTAGCGCTGACTGCGCCGGTTGGCCACATCACACGAAGTCGATGCGTCGTGTAACGATCACCGGTGATTCACAACCAGAATGGTACAAATTTTCACTTTATACGGCTTTTTATGCCAACAAGCTTGTTATAGTTAGACACATTAAGTAATTGCTTTGTTTTTTCTCCTTGTATTTCAGACTACATACACGAACAAGGGCCCGAAGGTATGTACTAAGTTAGCCCCACTAGTGTGGCTCGGACTCTCACTCCCGATGGATCGGGAGTGAGAGTCCGTGCCACACTAGTGGGGCTAGTACTAAGTGTGAAATTCGCAGTCCTTCGTCATGTTAGTCATGCGTGGCAATATTTTTATTTATGCCGAACACGCAGAAGTTGTCATGTTTCCTGATACTTTTTAAAATGCATGAAACATTATCGAATTTTCTGGTTTACTTTCAGCCTGAGAAAGGACGTTTCATAGCATTTGATCACCTGACATTCTGGGTTGGAAATGCTAAACAGGTAGGCCTAAGCAATAATTTCTGTTAGCTGATTGCATATTGATGTCAAACTTCGACTGTATGCATGCACGCTCATGACGCACTATTATTCGGCCATGATGGGTAGAAATTGGAATGGAGCGCTTTGATTGGTCAGATACTGGAGGTGTGTACGTAGGCTGGCCAAGATTTGTTGTGTTTGTTTTCCAGAGTTTGGTATCAGCAATGACCAAGGATTTGCTGTACATAGTGTAATTGCAGTGTCAGAATTTTGTGGGGTTTTTTGAGGAATGAACTTTCAAATGTAACAGATTTTGATATCACATTCCAGGGTTCCCCTGCCTATTTAAACATGAGGTGGCCCACCTTGTGACTTTTGGTTACTGCCTCACCCTTTTTTTTTGCCAACATAATCATCTCACTGGTCAGAAAATAGATTTTGAAAAGTGATAAATTAACCACAGGAATTTTTCTTAAGTACTTTTCCGTCAGTCAGTTTACTCTAATTTGAAGGCAAAATGTAAAATGTAAGTAAGCCAATGTGTCGAGCATGTTCTAGTAATGGTGTTTGGCACAACCGGGCACAGTTACAAAAATGTTGCTCTCACATGTAAGCAGCGTTACCACACCAGGCTGGTTTAAAGTGGTTTCTATCTGTAAAGATTATTGGCCTTGATAGCAATTTGGGTAAATGTCTAAAAACGGCAACATGAGCACCCGAATCTTGCTCGCAATGGATTGAAACTATGAAAATCCCTGAAAGATTTCTTTGAGCTAACCCAATAAACTTGTCATGTCTATGTGTTTATTTTCCCTTTGAAGCATTAATTTCAAAGACAAACTGCTTGTGTTTCCAGCAATTCTAAGCGTGATTTTATGACCCTACCATGAACAGCAGTGGCTGACTCATGTGGGTCTTAGTTGGACTCTGTTGGTTGTTATCCCACACGATGTAAGACTGGAATTTACTTCATATTCAGCTGTTCTCCCTAATTCAAGATACATATATCTTTATTTCAAAATATAAATTGTTAAATATTATTTCATGGGAACATTATCATGACTTGTGTAAAGTAACTTGAACATGTTAAAGTACAACAGGTACATGTATGTGTGACTACAGTGTAAAAACATATCCTGACCAGTGCACAAAGACATCCATTCTTACTGGCCTTATAATCTAATACTAGATTTGATGGAATTTGCACTCTATAAATTATGTTCAAATGCGCTCACCAATTAAGTAAATAAAAGTTGTATAATACAAGTAAAATACCATTTAAATAAATTAATAAAACACCTACCGGTAAACTTATACGTTACTTAATACAAAACAATTACTGTTTATTTTTTGTAAGGAATGGAGATTTTTTTTAGAGGACATATCTTGAAAGCAAAGATTATATAGCATCATGTAGTGATGCAAGATGGAGAACTTCATTGCGAATATGTGTCACATTGATATTCGCCTGGCTGCCATCATAGCAAGCCAAGCATATAGTACCCAGATGTAAACAAGCCATAACATAGAGGAATGAAATTCGGACCATGTAGGGCTTGAATGTAACAAATTGGTTCATCCTGACATTTTGTCCATGGCACACAAAGTACAAAGGTTGATAGTTGTTTAGTCTTTAATGTAAAACGGTCTCTAATTTTAAATTTAAAAAAAAGGTAATTTGTTTAATCAACCCTGCATGAACCGGGGAGAAAAAACTCCTACCTGCAGTTGTTAATCAGCAAATATTGACAGTAAACATTGTCATATCAAATGCCGCTACCAAACGCAAGTCCATTCCAACCCTCTTCAATTCTTCATATTTCATCAGGACAAAAAATTAAGAGAGGGGACAATTTTCTTTTTTGAAGGCGGATCGTCTCAGGGATGCAAGTCACTGCTTCCATCATCTAATTTTTATTTTGATCAACTGCGCTGTTTGTTCAATAAAAGATCACCACCCAAAAAAGAAATGGCACACACCCAAATAAATTGTACAGCAATTAACAAAACTTCAGTATACTTCGATACCTCCAATGTAACATTTTAGTTTCACATACATGTAATCACAGTACACAGTGGTTGACATTAATGTTTCACACAGGTAAGTTGATTATTTCAAAGTTGAAAAAGATGATAAGTTCCACTTCATAAACCTTCACAAACAAGAATCTAGCTCATCAAACCCACATCAGTGCTTCTCTACTTGTTCATGGCTCAATTGTTTCATTCATTCATATTTTGTTGCTTATTTGATCGTGTTGACCTGTCTGAAAGACAATGGATAATTTTGGTTAAGTTGTCTGGTGAGCCAGAGGTATGAATGATATTAATCAGTTGGCCTGTTAGTGATCTTATCCAGACTGTGCTGATCCTGCTGAGGTACATGTAGCTCTCCATGGGAAATAAGATTCAGCAGAAAGCTGTTCCTTCTCATGATGATACAGATAGCCATAAACATAGCCGATGCTGCAGTTAACATCTAGAGAAACGGGTCTAGAGAAACTGTCACGATTGTGTCAAAAATGTGCAACAAAGATGAATCTCCTCTTCAATGGCTGCTTATGATATGAAATAAAAGCAGTGAGATCAAACTGATATTGAAAATGCTCATTATGTTTACATGTACTTTTACTGTGTAATAACAAACTGGGTGCGGTATCCTGTGATGTAATTACAGTCAGGATCCCATTCATTAGGCCAAGAAATATGCAAGATTTGCAATATATGTTAAGAGATATGATTTCTTGAATTACTGAGTTTAGAGGACTCAAGCACCCCCAAAAAACATGTTACATCTTATCAAGTTTCCTCCTTTTAAATGAAATTACCTTTATTCAGTGTAATTCTGTGAGACTCTGAGAGTATTTTTACCCCAAAAGTCAAAATGTTCCTAAATTTGGGTTCCTAAAGGTTAGTTATTACCCATCTTTTATTTGTCAAAAAGTTTTTATTTTCACTCCACATACAGAAAAGTAATTAAGCTTCTGTAATAATAGTCTTGTAGCGACACATGACAAACAACATTAGATCGACCTAGTGTCTTTCAGCCTAGCATACAATCAACAGATTGTTTCTTCTTCATGATCCAGTTTTATTCATGCTGCTTAAAAAGTGAGGCGTTTGTTCGCTTTTGAGTTAAACAAGAGATTCAAAATGTAGGCCACAGGTTTATGCACAGTCGGTGACTCGCATGATTTGCTGCACACTCTTTAATTTCATCAAATGTTTCTAGCATCTTGCACTCGGTACCATCGCATACCACCATGAAAGGCCAACAACAGAAAAAGTTTGAGAAAATTATCCACCCAAATGCACCATCTTGGGCTTATCTCCCAGTTGCCTACAATCCTTTGCCAATAAACTTGCCAAAGTAGCAGTACTCGTCCAGGTTCCTATCCCTCACTATATCAACACTTGAAATGCTGGATGTGTGTGATTTTACTGAAGTAGTTTGGTTCATGTTGGCCCCACCCCCCTTTGTGGAATAGTGCCTGTTTTCTTGGTTATATGGAGTTTGTTTGCTTACATACCGGTTATTATATTACCGGCCTTTTGCCCATGTGATAATTTAAGTGTTATGGAACTTCAATTGTTTCAATTGTTTGTTCAATGGAATCGTCTTTTGAGTGCAGCCTCTGGGCCACAATTGGAGATATTTAAAAACATTTGAATTGAACTGAATTGAACTGAATTATGCAGGCAGCCTCGTACTATTGTACTCGTATGGGGTTCCAACCCTATGCCTACAAGGGCTTGGAAACAGGAAGCAGGGAAGTGGTTTCGCATGCTGTCAAACAAGACAAGGTAGGATTTTTTTTAATGGTGATTGGTCAATTTTTCTTCTGAACTGCAAAAAGTCATACTTATGTACATTTATACATACATACATCACCTTCTGTTTAGTACTGTACATTACGTTGATTTTTTTTAAGAGACATAAGTGGTTGGCAGTCGTCACAGTTTCCTACTCAGTAGCCAACTAAGTTGATTTAAAATGATCTTATTTATCATTACTCAATAAAGTGTACATCATCCAACTTGTATTAGGCAGAAAGAAGAGCATGGCAATTTTACATTTCCCTGGAATTTCTTTATTTTTCCAAAGTTTTCTTGTCTTCTCCTTTGATACATTTATCTGTTGTAGAATTCCTCCTAGACGTTAATTCAGCCATGTTGGCTTGTATTATTGGCACACTTCATGCATTGTAAGGATTAGCATCTTCAATTTTGTTCAGAGTGAACTTTGTAATTACGTGATAAAGCTTTATGGAAGCATAAATTTGTTGAATTAACGATTAACTTATCAGCCACCTCCATTGGTAGTCCAGATGGATGGTCATAGATGATGGTTTGGGTTTATACTCAAAGGGCATACGTGAATTTATCAGTTGCAATAGAGGTCATCTTAGGTGGGACTTGATTGAAAAGGAGTTTGTCCCAATGTGTCCTCAGAGCATTTGTATGTAGATTTAAATGTTGACGCTCAGGGCTTGGTTCAGATGGACATTGTTACTGGGGAGTACCAATATGATTTCTTTTAGGGTGGCATTTTAATGGAAAATGTGATTTTTTTTTCATTTCTAATGAATTTTTCACAAATTCAGAATGTTTGGCAGTTAATTCATATTCAACCATTCACATGTGCCTGTGTGTGCCTGTCTTTTGCTACAGTTTCTATCACAGTCTGCATTCTATGAAGCATATAAATTGATTTGTGTAATTTAGCGTGACATTTTGAATAACATGACTGTGCACCTGCTATGAGTTTTATATACACCCATTTACAAATTTCGGTAAAATTTCGGTGACATTCAGAAGGACGAGGAACAGGACATCCATGTACCTGAAGTAAAAGGACATTATAAATGATACATTGATGTATAAATCTTTGTTCTTGAATGTAAACTCAAACTGAAATTTCCACAGATCATATTTGTTTTCCAATCACCATTGAACCCATCGGGAAAAACAACCGAGGGTGAGTGAGAACTGTACCTTATACTCTCTAACTCCCGACACTTAGTTAAACCATATGAGCACTTTTTCCCATAGTTTTTTATTACATTTGTTGGTCAAAACCTCAATCTGCTATTAAATGATTTATTGAAATGAGTCTAAATATGTAAGTTACAGTGTAGCTCATTTGTATGCACTTCTTCAGGTGGAACTGATGCGCCTGTGGCATTATTCCTGTAGAAATGAGCAATTTATCCGTTCAAATGTCTCTACCTGTCAATGTGGATTGTACCATTTGAAACCTGTGATAGCTCTATAACAGAAAATGTGCTGCAGCTGTTGTCAGCACTAGACAACGGTTACTACATGCTCTCCCAGATGCAATCGCTACCGTGAGGTACATGTACCTGCAGAATTGATGTGCATGTGCCTTGTTCTCAACCCTGTCTAATGCAATACTTTTTTCCAAAAATTCATGTACAGAGATGGGTAGGCACCTGACTCTGCATGGTGATGGTGTGAAAGACATTGCCTTCGAAGTGGAAGACCTTATATCCATCTACAAGGTACATGCACTGTAGTTACGTGGAGGATGTGACCCCTGTGCAACAGTAGTCAAAAATGGACCATGTTCTTGAGTAGGCCATATTGGAAATGAAACTGAGGTTAACTCTTCATTTTTGAAACTTATCAAAGAAAAAATAAAATTTCCTATCGCATTAGTACCTGTCTTCTCGGAGTAATAATTTCACATTTGTAATAAAACATACTTTAGTGTTTAATGCCAGATTTGGAAAAAACATGAAAGAGAAAATTTGAATCCACATGATCATTAATTATAAATAGTCTGATACCATCCAATTACATAGTTAAAAATAAAAAAAATTCATTGAACAAGATCAAAAATGGCTTCCTTAGGAATAAGGGCCATTGTTAAAGGTGTCTGTTGACAAGGTACCATCATCGTTAAGGAAGATGAATTTTGTGACCATGCTAAATGCAGTCAAATGCCCCCGTGGTCTAAAGTTCTTTTGTGCTGTTTTTAGCTGTTTGGCATGATAGAGTAGAGTTCCAAGACGAGTGTTTGACCTGGCACACTGCACAGCTCAGTGAAGTCCACAGTTGCATCATGTTAACCTGATTAAAATTCTTTGCTTTATTTTTCAAACTCCTGCAGTCCTTTACCTAGGATGACCCAGATAATGTCACAAACTTTCCACGTGCCCTGTTAAGGCCTTACCTGCCTGCCGATGGGCATAAATGTACCCATGTATGTGTGAGAACTGAAGCATCATCCATACATGTAGAAAGTGCATTGCAGCATTTCATCTTTACATGTACATAACGAAGATAAGTTCCGATTACTACAGTTTTTATGAAAAATGAATGACACTGTGATTGTGTCTTTTCCCTGCCAACAGAAAGCAGTTGAACGAGGTGCCACCAGTGTCAAGGAACCATGGGAGGAGTTTGATGAAGATGGCTCTGTCATGTTTGCCCAGATCCAAACGGTACGCTCACTAATCATTGTAATCACAATACAGTTGAACCTGCGAGCAGATTTTGGTCTGTCAGTAGAACTCTCACACTCTCATAAAGCAAACTAGAGAAAATGTGTTTGTGAACAAACACATAGCTGTCCCAAAGTTTTTTTCATTGTCTTTTGATGACTGTAAATGAGTACCATAAGTGTGCAATTAATTGGATTAGAAATGAGAGCTTATTTGTCTCTTTGACAACAGAACAGAGGGCTTTTTTGCATTCTTTTTACACACTCCCGTTTGAAGATACATATCTGCAAGATTTAAACCCGATCGGACATTTACTTCAGGAGATATAGGGCCTTAAAGAGTGTGCCTTTAATGTCATGTGACTTGTCTCCTGATGACGTCATCATCACATGGGGTCAAGACTCCTCTAAAGCACTCTCTTTTCAAGATATCTGCAAGATATGAACCTACTTGGACATGTACTTAAGGAGATATAGGGCCTTAAATAGTGTATTCTCCGTTGACATGGTCTGCAAACTCTCCCCTTATTTGCATAATCATAAATGCATTGCCACTCTAAAAAACAAAATTCTTTGATAATATCTAACATAACAATAATTGATTACACATTTCAGATTTTCTGTGTACAAACTTTAAGAAAGAGAGTGCAGGACCACTATCGATGACATCTGTTGCACTATGCTGGACACTTTGGTGCAAAAAAGAAATTTCACTTTTTGTAACTGTGACTAGAAAGGTGCACTGTATGATATACACTCCAAACCACTCTCGCATTCATCGGCAGACACAATGTGGGATCTGTAAGTTAAGGGTCTGATGTTGTCATTGACTTCGTCACACGTCGTGTTTGGGGTTCACGACTTAATACGTCCCCACGCAGATCAGGTGTCATGCCCTTTTTTAAGCAACAAAAGAGTAGAATCTGTGCAAAATTAATAACATTTGACATTTTGATAATGTTGTTATGAAAAAAGCGATATATCGGTATTGGACAAAATACCTTGTTGACGGTGACTATATGTATCAGTATATGATTTGAAGAATACTATACCCAATCAAATTTAATGGAATATGTAAATATTAAAAATTTAATAATAAATCACTTGATGATGTCATCATGACGTAAATATTTATGTATTATGTTTGCTTTATGGGGAATGCTTGTTGTAACTTTGACGATCAACTATAGTTACCAAATTGTGCCTCGAGAATGTGCACAAAGTCAATGGGCTGAAACAAATATTGAAAAATCAATAATAAATCACTTGATGATGTCATCATGACATCATGTTTCTAGGATCATCTGTGCACAAGGGTTCTCCATTGGTATAAGTTTGGAGATCCAAAGTTGCTAAAGTAGCGGGCCAATAGTTTTCTAGTTATTAGACTAAAAAGAAAAATATATTGATAAGTGGAAAACAATAAAAAGTATTTTAATAATATTGTAATACAATTGTCTGTCCATACATTTCTAAAGTACTGTAAATTATCAATCCGATTAGATGTTATAAGTCACGAGATATGATTTTTGTTTTCAAATACAACTTCCGGTCACGTGAGGTCAAGATACCAATTTTCATCTGCAACGCATCCCTGACTATGTGCATACCAAATTTGAGTTAAATCCGTCAAATAGTTTACTAGTAATTAGACTGTAAAGAACGAAAATTTGAATTGAGGTCACGTGACCCCTGATGACATCACGATTACAAAAAGGTTCGGGGCACATCTTCTGATGATGATCAATTACTATACCAAGTTTGTAATTGATTGGACTTAAAATAATTGCCAAAGTGCCCCTTAGAAAAAAGAGCAGAAAAATTGAGATTGTGAACAGCCAATTAACTGTTCACCCCGGTATTAAATCGGAGCCAATTCCTTGTCAGGAAGAAGCAGTTTAGTCATGAATTTATCCTCAGTTTACTCTCAAACGGCATTGGAGTCTAAAACAGTAACCGTAACACTGCCAATTTATGTCCAAATACACCTCTGAAAGTGATTATGGGTGTCTGTTTTACCTTTTCATAGTACGGGGATACTACTCATACATTTGTGGAGAGACGCAATTACCAGGGCCTATTTTTGCCAGGATACAAGCCAGCCATGTATAAGGATCCTCTTGTGAACCTCTTGTAAGTGTAACCTTGTAAAATGGGGCTCTGTTGCCTGGACTACACTTGCCATCATGATAATTTTTTTTTGGGGGGGGGTCTTTTTGACACTTAAATTTCATACCTAAATCTTCAGGTAAATGTCATTGTCAGTGCACTGAATGACAGAGAAGCACATGCTTAAGTATGATTTCACAGAAAGATTAGAAACATGAACTTTTCCCTCCAAAGGTGTAATACTTTGTTCCCTCCCTTTCATAAATGTCCATGGCGTCTAACTTAGTTTGGTTCTTCAAATTATATGTGCAGGCCTCCTGGTAAATTGAAATTTGTTGATCACGTGGTTGGAAACCAGCCAGAAGATGACATGGAGACAGTTGCTGAGTGGTAAGTCAAAGGAGATAAAAGGCTTTACATTGCTGCTCACAAACCCTTGCCAACGGTAATATTTCACATTGCATGTTTTGGCCGAAAATGCCAAAACAAGCTGTTTCAAAGAAGGTGTCATGAACACAGTCCCTTATTATATAGTTGGACTTCGCAAATGCTGACCCTTAAGGCTCATTTGTTAAGATTCGTGCAACACTTCTTTTGTTTGATTACTGTTTGCTTTTCAAAAATGGAGAATGTTACAATGCATGGCCGTAGCCAGTGGCTGCTTGAGGGCGACACACGCTCATCCTCCACAGGCCGCTTTAAGCACCTGCATGTGTACAAACTCAGTGGGAACCTTTTGAGTATGAGAACAAGTACGGATGCCTTGCATTACTGCATTCAGAGTATCCCAGAACATGTTCTGACACGGAGAATCCCTGCATGTTTCGACCTCAT
This sequence comes from Acanthaster planci, assembly GCF_001949145.1. Next base: position 358,171 of record NW_019091535.1, on the reverse strand, counting down.
CTGGTCCAAATTAATTAAAGGATGCTCCATTTCCAGATAGGAAGATGTGACTGACATCGTCAACTGCCATTAATACAAAAGCATGTTACGTAGCCTGTGTCTTTGTGGATTGCTCACTCGCGCTAATGTTGTACTTAATTACAAAAAAGTCTTTTTAACCCCTCTTTTCAGGTATGAGAAAAACCTGATTTTCCATCGCTTCTGGTCAGTAGATGATAAACAGGTAATTGTTGCAGAATGTGAAAAAATATATATTTCTACCATTCACACCAGAGGGTTCCATCTGTCTGTCCATCCATTAGGGCGCCCCTACATTCAGCCGTCCGCCCAATGTCAAACTTTTTGCTTGTAGATACATATGGATAGTAGTATATGTATGTGTCATTTGTGCTTGTTTGTTTCAATCATGAGTTTTATCAGCCTTAGAACTGCATGTGCACGGGAGTGTTTTAGAAGTGTTGTTAACATACGTGTACATATTCAATGAAGAAATCAAATCCCAAAATAATGTCAGGGTTTGTGTTTCGCGTACATCATGTATATATATGAGTACTGTAGACTCCTGTGCTGTATGCACACATGAGTGGGTACAAAGGGGAAAGGGAAGGAGATGGATGGGAAGATGGAATGAGGGCTCGGAGTAGGAGATGGATTGGATAATGGGGTAGGGGACGGAGTAGGAGATTGGTGGGATGATGGGGGGGGGCAAAACCTTTAAAGTGCCATTCATGTTGCATCCGGGACGTAGTCATTTATCAGCCAATTTTATTTTTTTTTCCTTGCTGTTTGTAAAAATTGTGGCAAGCTGGGGCTTGGTTTGCATGATTTTTTTTAAATTTAGCAGCACCATTCGTAATTTGCATGGATGACTCTTAACATGAGCTATTTTTGCGGCAAAGAAATTTGGATTCATACAAAGTAGCGAGCCATGGCAGCTTCGCCATTTTAGTTTTGGACTGTTTAGAGCAGTGTTTTGTGGTTTTGTTGCAGATTCACACCGAGTTCAGTGCACTGCGATCTATTGTTGTCACCAACTATGAGGAGACAATCAAGATGCCGATCAACGAACCTGCAAACGGCAAACGAAAGAGCCAAATCCAGGTAGTTATTTCACAGTCAAAAAAATTTGTCACACATTGTGGCCAGTTAATAAGATTTCTAGCATTTTTTTTTCAATTATTACTATTGCTGCACCAGTTTAAACCGGGGGGGAGGATAATCACAGAATTGGTTTCAATACTTTTACTTATTTTTAGACTGCTCCATGTATTTGATGTTGAAGGGAGCTCATGATAAGTAAGCCCCCAGTAGTGCCAAGGGAGACTGGAATGTACGGCTATCTCAGCCAGTAGTTTAAAGTATCTAGGTGTATATTGTGGGGGACCTTAAGTCTCCCCCCTGCCCCTCTCGATTGCGTTGATTTCACAACTGCAGGGAGCTTTGATACCGTCTATCACTAGAGGGTGTTTCTGAAAGGAGAAAGTACTGGTCACAATCTGGCAATAGATGGTGCTGTCCTTTGTGGCTTCTCTTTGCTTCTGCGTACATAAACTTGCAGATGAGGACAGTTTCTATTTTGAACTGGTTCCTATCCCCCTCTCTTTTTCACAGCAAAGGATGATGTGGCTGGGGACCAGCCTATCTTCCCTGTCACTGGCTGCATCAAATGGACCTATCAGGGTAGAATCACATTAATGCGGCTTGTGTGAAAAAATGTACAATTGGATGATACACAAAATGGACGCTTGACATGCAAATTCTGAGACAAACAAAACTCAATGTAAACAATTCCACAGGGTTGTCTCTGGGGCAGGCTTAACTTGCCAACTGTTATAGGTCAGTTCCTGAATACTGCTGAAGATGACACAGGGTTGATGGTAACCTTTGGCGTCATCCCTTTCTGGTAGACTTGTCTGTTACTTCCAGGCCACAGCCTGGTAATTCAGACATGGACATGGCAAGGCTTCACTGCCCCTGTTTGAGTCTGTGCACAGATCCCGAGCAAGTTGAAATTCACTCACCCACTTCAGGCTGCATCCGAATCTCTTGTCTAGAGCTAGGTCTAGGTCTTCGCTCCATTCGAAATGCGTGGAGACGCATAGACAATAGACCTAGCCGTAGCTCTGGAAGCCCTTTTCGGATGTGGCCTCAGTTTTGCTGTAACCAATTTCACTGCCACAGGAGTACGTGGACTTCTATGGAACTGCAGGAGTCCAGCACATTGCTATGAACACAGACAACATCATTGATGCTGTTGGCAACCTCAAGGCCAGAGGCCAGGAATTCTTGACCATACCTTCCACCTATTATAAGAACCTGAGGGAGCGGCTCAAGTCGGCCAAGATAAAAGTCACGGAGGACCTGGACGTGGTAATTACTGTCACCTTTTGGATATAAAAAAGAAGTTCTCCGCTAGAGCTGGTACTGTCTTTGATTCCAATTTTAATTGAATCTGTTCAGATTTAGCATTGGGTTGAGATGTTGCAGCTCAGTGCCGCTCCATTTTATATGCACTACAAAAACGTCCGATCATCTAATCTCTCCTTAGAATTCTGGATTATCTGTTCTGAATCTATATCTGTGTCCACAGTTGCACTCCTAAGTAAAATGGCACACTGCCGCACTGTTAAGTTCCAAATGTGAAATTCTGGACTTGCATCACTTGTCTGTGCTTTCAACTTGAACTTTGTCAGATTGAGAAGCTGAACATCCTGATTGACTTTGACCAGGAAGGCTACCTGCTGCAGATATTCACCAAACCTGTCGAGGATCGCCCTACCCTGTTCCTTGAGGTTATTCAACGCCATAACCATCAAGTAAGAACAAGGGTTGTTTACTGGGTGTAGATTTGAGGGAGCCCATACCCTCTTTTCCATTCACCCCTCCACTGATCATGTGCCATTAGGCTGAACCAATCCCTTCACCAGTCCACCTTCCCACACATTGTAAGGCCCATTGATGTTATTTTTTTTGGAAAAACTGATTGAACAGAAATCCAGAACAGAAAGTTTGTGATACATGGCTTGTCACTCATGTACAAGATCCTGGCTCAAAACAGGACGTGATCTAAAGGAAACCAAAACGAATAACGGCCAGAATCAGTGGACATCAACAGACAGCAAAATGACAGTACAATTTATAAAATCATAAATTAAAACTAATAAGCAAGTGACCCCCCAAGAAAGAGATTTAACTGCTCAAATTCTTGACATTCTGACACTAAGACCCCTTCCCAATTTTGGTGAAACTGGACTATTTCAAACCCATGTAATGCCAGGTATTATGGATCAGATGCTCAGAGTGGTTCATCTGTACAGGAATTCCCTAGACAGTGTGAATAACCCCCCAGTGGAATGAACACACACCCCCAGTTCCATTCTGAGTGATGCTCATTTTGAGCTTTTCAGACTATTTATCCAGATCCAGAATAGAATAGCATCACTCATCCTAAGGTTACTCTGTGGTTCATTCCATCCAAATAACCAGTGTTTTGATTTGACACAATTCATTATCCTGTTTTCTTTGGCAGGGTTTCGGCGCGGGAAATTTCAAGTCTCTGTTTGAGGCCATTGAGCAGGCCCAGGCAGAGAGAGGCAATCTTAACTAATCTTCACATCCTCCTTTAATGGTGGAGAGAACGGAAACTGCACGGAAACCTGCCACCATACCCAGGCTGTGACACATTTGGAGGATATGCATATTAGGTAGATCTGACCCAGTCCACAGTCCGCCTAAATCCTTACCATCAAAAATTGAAGCTTACCTCCTCATAAACACACTGAGTGTCACTTGAGAGGTAACATTTGCAGAAGTTGTGTTACAGAAGTAGTCTTGTTTGCATTGGGAGCTTGACCAGTCTTCAAAGTCTGCTGAGTGTGGACCGGTGGAGTCTAGTTGAGTAATGTTATCTGGAGTTTCTTCTTAGAGAGCGAATATGCACACTCCAGAGAATTTTTCTATTTTGGATGAGGTCAACCATTGTGGTGGCATAACTAATCTGTTTCCCCACCAGCATTTACAGGACATCAAAGCACTCCAGAATAACAGTAACCACAACAGAATCTAATTTTTTAGTTTGAAGATAGAGTCTTTAATTTCCCCATTGTCTGTTTCTGTTTTAAGTATACTTCACAGTAGGGATTTTTTGGGTTGGCTTAATTATGTCACCAGCTTTTTTTTTTTGTCTTGGACCCTTGCTTTGTTCGAAATTCAAATATACAAATCCTTATTAACTTTTATTGTTCTAAGTATCATTGCCAAAGGTTTTGCTTCATTTTAATGCCATTTAATTATTGCCTATCCCAATTTTAACACTGTCACTGTTAATGATGAATCTGTGTCATAGACACATATAATAAAGGCTCTAAGGCCCACTTCAAATGTCAAACTTCTGCTGTTTCTAATTTGCAATTGACATAAAAGCAAAAAAGTTCTGCAGTGGCTTTAAACATCTATTTACTCTTGAATGTAAGGCAGTCTTTAAGCATGATGCACCAGGGAAGAAGACAAGATATTTCGTTTTTCTGTGATCAAATTTACAGGGTTCTTGTGGCCCGGAAAAGTCATGAAAAAGTCATGAAAATTTGTTTTCATTTTCCAGGCCTGGACAAGTCATGGAATTTTGTCATAATGACTAAAGTGATGGAATTTTTCAAACACTGTGTGTGATTCCTGTTATCAGAAACAAGTGCGTAAAATGAGAAATTTTTCTTTTTAACTTTAGAAGTTCAACTAGTCCAAAAAATTGCATTATTGGATCATGGATTTATATAATTTGGTCATGGAAAAGTCACGGAATTTAATTATCCTTCTGGTGCAGGAACCCTGAATTTATTGAAGGTGATATTAAGAGAGTTTTGATTATCCTTTCAAAACTCCTGCTGCACCTTTCAAGAGAAAATTTCACAATCTCCAATGATCTTGTCGGATTGACATTTGGTCAAAGATGTAAGTTGGCCAGAAGTATAATTCTGAATGCGAATTCAGAGAAAATGATGATTCATAAACTGACCTTGGCAATGTTCCTTTCTCACATTAGACAAGATTAGAGTGAAACACTTACATAAATCCCCATCTCCAAGGCATTGGTCGGGATATGCTTGTGAAGATTCTCCAGTGGAGATTGTAATCGTGCTGTTGCCGAAAACTGACCAATATTGTTGGTGAAGTTTGAAAAAGTTTGTGAATCCATCATCAGAAATTTGTTGGGTGTGTCAGTCACTAGCAGGGTTTTCCAAAAACCAAAGACTAAAATATTATATATTGGTTTTAATGCTGAACTGAATTGGAGTGGGTGCATGCACATTTTCAAATGGTCCCAGTACAATTCTGACTTGGGACATGCCAATTGCATCAGACACCGCAGATACCCAACGTTTGAAGCCATGCTGCTCTTCTGCCGTTAAACCAGCAAGACCTGGCAAACTTCAGCAGACAGTCAGCAGTTGCTTTAAACGTCGACTTTCTACCGTGTCTAATTCAAATTCTGCACCATTTGAATGAGACATGGCAGAAATTTGACATTTGAAGTGGGCCTAAGAATCCCTGAACCTAATTCTGAATGGAATTATTTTAGTAAATATCTGGCATAACAGGGCAATGAAGGAATGAGAATTGAGTGCAATGTAAGTTGGAGAAGAATGCTCTATATAATGTTTAATACAGTGTACAATGTTGACTGCACTGTGAAATGCCAGATGGACTTGTATGTAATGTACCACCAGGTGACATAGGAGTTCCAAGGAAGGTGTGGGGGATTTACCCATCCCCCTCCAACATATGGCACAAAACATAGCTAATGGGGGTTGGTCACAGATGGAGTGTTTTCTGGAGGGCAATAAGTTAAATGCTTTATACTTGGGAATAGGCTTTGAGGCAGTAGTTTCAATGAAACAGTAGAGCACTTTGTGTTCTGACAAAGGTTTAGTTCCCTTTTGCAGTTCAAAGTGGATGGAATAAATTTGGCCTGGCCAGTTTTGACCTTGAAGCGGACGCTGATTCTCATTTCAAAATAGAAATCACTTCTCGGGTTGCATTGCATTTATAGCCTTCACACTGGTACACAGTGAAGGTCAGGCTATGGAGTGTTCAAGACATGGCTAATGTGATGTACGTACAGTGTTCTTCCAGTTGATTGTGTTTGTATCACATATTATGTTTGGGGTGTCCCAAAAAGGAAACCTAGTTATCATTTACCTTTCAGGACACCCCATATAGACTTTGTGCCCACAGTACATCAGTCCATGGTGCAGAAACCATGTACACTTTAAGTCTTATCCCAGTGTGACTAGGAGTGTTTAAGTACTGTTCACATCATGAGCATTTGAACAGCAGTACAATAATTTTATGAAATGTGAATGGGTGGCCACTTCTAATTCCTTGTAGCTTTTTATTACATGTAGTGGGCCCTTTCTGTGAGTTGTACCTCCCACCAATCTTCCCTGTGAGTGAAAAGCTTGAAATTATATTTCAGATCCATGGAGTTTTATTCTGTTTGTAGTTGTCTTTGGTTTTTTTTCTGTAAAAGGGAAGAGTTTTGCACCTGGTGGTTGTGGATTACAGGATTTTATTTCAACAGGGAAATCAAATAGTTTTACACTGTGAGAATCAGCTCTGCGTTCTGGTACATTATTGTTATTATTACTATTAATATTAATGGCATGTTATTTTCGAATTTTGTTTGGGTAGGTCACCAAGGTTCTATAAACCACAAATGCATATATGACTTTTCTTTGACTGTGTTCAGATAAATTGATGATAAATATTGCCATAATAATGTACATGTTACAATTACACAGAAATCAGTGTATCTAAGTCTTGCAGCATGAACTAAGAATGGTTTTCTTTGTTTATTCCATATTGAATTTACTGTGCATGTTCTCTTTCAGCACTTCCACTGATGTGTCAAAATGAATGTAATACAGAGTTTAGACTTGCTTATCTTATTTTTTAATGAAAGCAGTTACAGGATGAGTTATACTTACTTCTTGTTCTGAATACCGTATGCTTAACAGAAAGGCTATAATCATGTTTAAGCTATGCTTGTTTCATTGCTGCCAAGTCAGTGAGACTTAAATTCAAACCTTTTGATACAAATTCATTCAAACTTCTCACGTGGCAATGCTGGATATAAAAATAATCTGCTTGTGGTGTGCATTCCCAACATTATTTTAGAAAAACAATGGATGAAAACAGAAAAAAAAACAGATGCAGTAGACAAAATAGAAAATTGGGATTTGATCCTTGGCATATTGCAGGTGTTATTTACATACCATCAATAGTGTGAATGGTATTCTCATCTCAAAAGTTGCTGGTACCTTATTCTGCTTGCAAATATGTGGGCTGGTAATTTTCCCCCAAATGAGTGGTAGTTTGAAGTTGAATATATTATTCTAGATGCAAGTTCGTGTGGACGCAAACCAATAAAGGCTTAAAGTCGAAGGAGTTTGTTTGTTTGTTTTGCTGTTGTTCAGTCCCTCTGAAATTCTTAATTCTTTTCATAAAAAATGTACATGTACTTTGTAACTTTCAGCTTGCATAATGTGCATTCAAACATGCTGCAGATTTTTGCTTCAACAAGCAGTTCATTGAACAGCTTATAAGATACTGCTGTAATGCATACAGTGTTTGGGGCTCGGTTTAGAAAACCCTTCAATCAAAACGGTTAGAATTCGGTTTAAAAATCCAATGATTAAATTAAAAATTCAGGCTTTCGATAATCACATCTGCAGACGTCAAAAGAGGTCGCCCTTCGCTCCACTCCAGTTACAAGCTCTGCGCGGCCTTTTGGCGCTGAAAGCCCAGCCGTGTTTGTTCACCACTGCAGAGGCACGCACTCCAACACAGCGATTTTGACAGTCTCTATTTGCAATGCCAGGTTGAAATGTATCGGTATGGTACAGATATCCAAAGTGCCGATAGCGGGACAATACCGGTGAAAAACGCGAACAGGGAGTCCTTCAAGTACGGTAAGCTGATCATCGGTACGGGTATTAAGTCTGGCTCAGTGCTTAAACTGGTTTCTGCTTTGAAATATTCATGTAGGCCTGTCTTCTCTTCAGCCGGAATTCCCGGGTTTTTGCTCGTCCGAATGTGTTCGGCAGTGAATTTTAAAACTGGTGGGGTGCCGGTATTCCTTATCACATACTTTGCATTTGAGTGGTTTTCTGTCGGAATGGACGAGGGAGTGCGTCTTGAGATAGCTGCTGTAAGCGAACTTGGCTGGGCACTGAGGGCACCTGTACGGTCGCTCCCCGGTGTGAACCCGCAGATGACTGCGGAGGTTCTGTGCGCACGTAAACGTTTTCTTGCAGTGATTGCATTTGTAGGGCGCCTCTCCTGTGTGTATCCGCCTGTGGCTGGTTAGGTTGGAGCTCTGGGAGAATGTGGCGTCACACTGGGTGCATTTGAACGGTTTCTCCCCAGTGTGGATCCGCATGTGCTGTTTGAGCGAATAGTTGTACCTGAAGCCTTTCCCGCATTCTTTACACTGGTAACGGTGTCTGTCTTTGGTACTTTCGATCTCTTCTCCAACCCCTGTCGTCTTTCCGCGCTTTCTTCGCAGAATGGCGCCATGGCACGACTGGTGAATTTTGTCCACGTGCATCTGTAGCCCGCCCTCCCTTTTGAATTTCATTTTGCAGACGCGGCACTTGAACGGCTTTTCGCGCTGGTGGCTCTTCTCGTGCGTTTTGCAAGGTCCCTTCTGGCTGAACTCGCGGTCGCAGAAGTTGCATTTGTACGTGACTGGCGCCCGTTCGTGGCGGCTCATGTGGAGTTTGAACCCCTTCAGGTACTTGAATTGCTTGTCACAAGTCTGGCATTTGTACGGATTGTGGCCCGTGTGAACGCGGAGGTGGGTGTTGAGATTGCTACTTTCGCTGAAGCGTTTGTTGCAGTAGCTGCAGACGTACGGCTTTTCTCCTGTGTGAACACGCAAGTGTTTCTCAAGATTGGCATTGCTGCTGAAGGATTTTTTACACCTTGTGCAAGAAAATCTGTCAGATTTTGTGATACTGCCGTTTTCTGCTGGACGATGGCTTGGCTTTGAGGCCCTCTTGTTTGTGGCTCCTTGAACTTTGTGTGTGCACACTCTGCATTGCTGGTGGGACCGTTTCTGGTATCTGGCTGCAGGTTTTCTCTGACGTAAACGCCAAGGCAACGTGTAGTCTTTTTCGGGTATTATTTTCGGACTCATCCTCTTTTCGACGACCGTTTCGCTAAAGTTAACGTTATCTACTTCATGTCCCGTCAGTGACTCGGCATCTTGATAGCCAGAGTCCATTTCCTCGCAAGAATTCTTCGTGGTGTTCCCTGTCTCTCGTGAAACGACAGTCAGCTGTCCTCCCTCTTCTTTATTCACCCTGGGAGCAACTTCTTCCCGGCAATTCCCTCTGCTTGACGAGAAGTCGTGTCTGTGGTGCTCGACACTGAATTCCAGGGAAGAAATCCCTTCTTCTTCCCTTGACTTTGCGTGCTGTGTACTGGGCTTTAGCCTGAACTTCAGGTACCGTATCTGGTGATTCCGTTTGTGGGATGAATAGCGCTCGAACGTCTTGAACTTCCAACCGCACAGCTGGCAGACAAAAAACCCACGGTAAACCGGCCTACGGCTGTTCGGGGTGAGATCTTTCTTGAGCTTCACTCTACTTATGCCAGGATTCTTTAGCCACTTGTGAACCTCAAAAGCAGAGACTTTAAGAATAGGAAAGCTGTCGTCGAAATGAATACCTTCGTTTTCAGCCCGGAACGGCCAGTCACTGCGCCGCGCTACCAAGGGTGTGTCCTCATGGTGGCGTTTGCATACGATGCATCTCTTGCAACTAGTAAACCCTTGAAGGGAAATGAAAGAAAACGGAACTTTTATTGACAAGAAAATCTCCACCAAAGGTTTGTTACTTCATCTAAGATATTTTAAAGCATGTTTGCAAAGTTTCTTTCGAAAAGAAGACCTAACTGTTTCTTAAAGATTTAGCAGGCCTACACGCAAGAAACCCTGAAATACATGTGGAAGTGATCGTGTTGCGACCCTGTGAATGCAAAGATGGTGCTAGGATGCTGCCTTGGTGATTTATTCACCCCTGTTTGACAGTAAGATAGTTACTATCACTGGAGTCCAAAAGGGCGAAAAAAGTGCTACACATATTAAGCTGAGATTGTGGAAAAGTCCTTCCGCGAAGGACAGAATGGATTTGTAGGCCTACCAATTGTTTTGTTTACCTATCGACTTCTCTTTCTCTATCCATGCTGGGTCAACCTCAATATTATTCAGTCCCAAAATCAACTCCCGACCTTGACCTATGGCCTTTGTGGTAACATAATAGATCTCCCCTCTGCATTGGTAGGCAGCCATGTTGACACCAGTCCACGACGCATAGGTGGATGTCACGTGATGAAGCCAGTCTGTCCTAGAGCCGTCGCTGAGACTGTGGAAATGGCACAGTTTGCCGTCGCAATATATCTGCATTTATTATTTTTTAATCAAAAATAAATAAATACGAAATCCATGACTCAGGTAGATCTGGAAAAGAATACATATTTGGATGGTTGTAAGTTCGAGAAAACTGAAAGAAAAAAGTTAAATAGGCCGAGATGTTTACCTCCCATGTATTCGTGAACGGCCAGGGATTAGTCTTCTTTGTACACAGGTCAATCGGTACGATGTCCCCTTGGAGTGGACCAAATCGCACTCCTGCTTCGATGGGATGCACTGCCCAGACTCCTCGGGCTTTGTTTTTGCCTCCGCGGCACACATACAAGCAGTGCGGTGCCATGGCAAAGTGTTCTTGGAATGCCCCCTTTGCAGACTTTTCCTATTAGTGAAAGACTTCCCAGGTCATCTTCTAGGTACAATTTTTTCCTCTCGTTAATTCTTCCGTAACTTTCTCGAGTTTGGGCCCAGGCATGCAGTGCCGTCTTCAGAATTGTATATATTCCTTGTTCTCTCGTCACGTTCTGTTGCTGATTTGTGAAAATATTGTTCGTCCTATCGCTGTACAGTTGTCTCTTGATCGATGAGGCATATCATGCATACTCAGTCTATGAAGTAAAAAGAAACAAACAAACAAACAAATTGGCATATGGGTGAGGTCGGTGGAAAAATTGGGGTGGGAGGGGTGATCCTGTAGCCACGAGCATCCCTTGGAAGGGGGCATAGCTCTTTCTGGGGGAGCACAGTAAAAGACTGACCAAATATAAAATAGTGAAATGGGTCAATCCCGAGGCGTTCGAACTCGTTCCAAGGAACTTTGTGATTTCAGTCTCCTTCCCCCCCTTCCAATTTTAAGATAAGAGGGAAAGTTCCCCTCTTGTCCCCACGATGCCCATGGGCCTAATCAACCTGGGTCCAAAGTAGCCTAGAGGATAATCCCCGTTCCCAAGATCGTAATTGATAGTCACTCGATATTGAAAAAGAAAACAAAATCGTAAAATCCTGAAGGAAACTGTGATGCACAGTCGTGATTGTAATTGATAGTCTCATGATACAAAAAAAGGAAAGAAACACGTATATTGCGCTGAAAGCCACGCAACAGATAACGCTTTCCATGTCGCTAACATGATGTCCCAGTGAAAGTTACTGATGCCGCGCATAGCTTTACATAATGGATATTACTTCGGGATGGCTGCTACTTTGGGGTGCATATCGCGTACACGTGCACACGTGTGTCGTGTCGGTTGACCTTTTGTTTTAAACATGGCACTGACGCGATGGTCCCAGTTTCCTCTACGTAGTTCCCTCAAAGTAATGGCGTCCGGGTATGCCAATCCACGCTAAAGGGGAACACATTAGTCAAATTTAAGGTCGGTAAGTCTGATGATCAACTTTCAGAGGGCTGACAAGACAAAAGCGAATCGTTGCGTGGAGAAAGCGCGAATGCCCCGTGACAGAATTGTCCCATGTTGGAAGGTCCCGCTGAAGAGTTGGTAAGGCATATCAAACTTCAGTTGGAGAGACAAGTCGCAGAGTTTATAAACAATGAACCGTGAACCGTAATATTTTAAGGAGAAAACTCCTCACCTTCTTGGGAGGGGAGTCCTCGGCCCAGAAAGACGCGGCAACTTCACTGGAGGAGACTTAGAATGCAACTTTTCTCTCTCATTACCGACCGAACATGCGAAACTTGGAAGTCAAGTTATTCCTGGCACGACATGATGTGAAGATCGAACCACAGGAAAGACAGAACATGGAGCTGACTGGCAAGGATTGCGCGCGCTGCAGCTAAGCACGGGCAGAGGTCATGGCTTGCTGACCGAGTGAAAACGCGGATGTGCGTCGTCGCTCTCCCCCTTGGCACTGGGACGATCGCGATTATCTTAAAGGGTACATTAATTTTGTTGGTATTAAACACGTCATTGTGATGGACATTGAACTGTAAATTGTTTTCAAAGCATGTCCTATTATAATTAATGTCAGAGACATAAGGAGAAATTCTTTATTAACTCGTACATGCTGCAAACGAAGTTACTTTGCATGCGGCTGTATACTTCAACTGTGTGACCCCTTTAATTAGCAGCCAAGCAGACTTGGTTTATTTTCTGCGACGGAAGGGGGAGGGTTTCGAGATTCCTGACCAGGGCGGGAATGTTCATTAATTTTCTCCAGCATTTTGTGTGTTAATTCAAGCACTATATGCGCCATGAAAAAAGTGAAGTCAGATTGCCTGGAGGAACTTATCATGAGCTTGTGGTAGTCTGTCCCATTCCTCAGTCAGTTCCTTCATGATGACATCGACGACGACAAAGTTCTCAAAGGAATGTAAAGGCACCACACCTACGCATCTCGTCTCTCAAAAAGCGTGTACAAAATCCACACACAACAAAGATTCGTTCAAAAGTCACATAAGACCAACTCAACAAATTCCCCCATTTTTTTGCCCCTCATTTTTTCTGTTTGTTTTTTGATCCTCTAAAATTTTAATTTTGGTCTGTTCTTGTCCATCTACATTATATAGGTGCTTTAATTTCTTTTAAAGTGCATGCTTTGTTGTGTGTGGATTTTGTACACGTTTTTGGATGAAGGGAAATGGAAGAGTCCCCGAAATCGCTTTTCTTTTTATATATTTCAAGAGCAAAAACACTTCTAGTTTCTGCTACCTCCTCCCCCTGCAGTCTAACCCCCCCCCATCAAGCGAGGGCTCAGAAAATGGCATTCTTGATCTATTAGGTGGAGAAAATTGGTCTAAAGCTGAAATTCCTTTTCACCACCTCCCATCATTTTCGGCATTTTGAACTCCCTAAACCCGTCCTAAAGCGGGCTCAGCATACCCAATGCAAGTAGCTAGCTTAATTCATGAGTCGGCCAGGGAGAGGGAAGCTTACGTGAAAGAACTTCTTTATTTTATAAGAAAATACATATAATCAGATACGATGAGGTCAAGAACAGTAAGTTGTTTAATACAGAAAAGTATACCTGAAACAATTAAACCTTTGACCGAATGATCAAAGCGCCCTCAGCCGCGCGCGCGCACGTACACGCAAGTGTGCATGCAGGCCAAAGCGTTTGGTCTTTCATGCTGTACCGTGTATTCGGTACTCGGCCATATTGCATTCACTGAACAAGTAAACGGGCATTTCACATGACTTCCACACACCACCCACAATCACAGCGGACATTATCACCCAAAATCATCAGTGGCACGCCCTGCACGCGGTCACCCCCGCAATTCACATACAGTTTATACTGTCTGGAGGCAGGTGAGTGCTTTTTTGTGTCACTGTTGTTAGATTTAAGTTTGGATCAATTTTTCAGCCAAAACCTAAAATATTTCTATCGCAGTTCGTGTTGTTTTTTACCACTGGGTGTACTGAACCTGCGCTCCATTCGTTCAATGCACTCGGAACCTCTTTCGATATTGGTCTGAGCATGCGCAGTCGGCCATAACAACACATCGCAATGTTTCGCCTAAAATGGCAGCGAGTAGCTTAGAACAAGACGGCGATGGGCTAAAATTGGATCCAAATTTCGAACTTTTGGCAATACTATTGGCCCTTGCTTTTCAAGAGGAAGATGCAGAAAGGTTTCTAGAAGTATATGACAATGTTATTCCGAAATCACTCTCAGTTTCTGAGGTAAGAATGTGGAAATTTTCCGACGCACAATTCCAACTAGCCGTCGGACATGTCGGATCATATGGCCCGTCATGTGCCTGCCTGTACACTCAATAAAATAGGTAATGGCTTTCATGTTGAAAATGTTACAAAGTCATGGTCCAGAGACTCAACACGTCCTGCCTTCCTAATTCAATTTGTCTGGGGGCTCATTACCTTTAGCACCCTGTTCCTGTTATAAGGGAACAAATTCTATTTTTTCGAAACAACTTGGGCCTAAGCTAGGGCCAGGCCTACATGTATCTAAACAAGTTGTTGGTGATGTCCTCTTTCACATTAGAAAGAAAAGAGAACTGTGCTTTTGGTTTTGAGGGAAACGTTTGGGTAAAAACGGAAGTGTACATGACCTCTCGATCTCGGAAGAGAGCTGTGAGCGAAAAATAAGCGAATGTAGTCTGGTTCCTAGCCATGCCAGCCCCACTACTAGTGTGGCACGGACTCTCACTAGGCCTACTGCTCCATCCTTAGCCTCACATCCGTATACGCAATTTGCGTGTCGGCGTAGTGAAAAAGTTTGGCACACCCTCTTATAATCAATTTTTTGTGCACACAGAAATGATCCTCCGCTTTCTTAGCGCCATTTATTTAATACACAGAGTGAGCGATAAGATACTACAATCCTACATGTACCAGTGGGCTCTTCCAAAACTTGGGCAGCAGTTTAGATATGTCTTGACATGGAAGAGCCATCGAGACAGTGAGGGGTCAAGTGACGTAATGTTCAACGGCCTTATTTTAAAGATGGCGACTGTGAGAGTGAGCCCGTGAGATGGAATGGGTGAAGGCCAAAAGAATGGAAAATACCTGATAAACGTGAGCGAAATCATTCAATAAATGGCGCTAAGAAAGCGGAGAGGCTAAGGATCTTTTCTGTGTGCAAAAAAATTGCGCCTACGATTATAAGAGGGTGCGCCGAACTTTTTCACTATGCCGACACGCAAATTGTGTATAGGGATGTGTGGCTAAGGATGGAGTGGTAGCCTGAGTCTATGCCATACTAGTGGGGCTAGTCTTGTTCCTTGACTTGGATGGAGATTTGTTTTGATGAATCCCAAATGCCTGAGTCAGGTAACCAGACGAAAAACGAAATGGCGTGATTCGACTGAGTGGTTGTCTTTTGCCAAACTCGGGTTACAAATTTGAAGTTTTCTCTCTTAAATATTGTCAAAATTTACCAAAACTAGGCCTATCAGGATTAAGAAATGGTTCCTTAAGGTCAAAATGTTAGTTTGAGAAAGTGGACTTTGTTTCCTTACTATAGGAACAGGGTGCTAATGGTAATGAACCCAATTGTATGGAAAGAGTTCCATATCTGAACTTCACTTGACCGTTGACACCCTGTGCATTTACCCTTCAACATGAGTATGACATTCTTGCGGATGTACGGGAAATTCTGTAGGCCTAAGCTACACTATTGAATAGCACGAAGGGTAATTTGCCCCAATGCTGTGTGTTAAAAGTCCATAGTGATGTCACGCCAACCAATAGGCCCTAGGCCATGTAGGCCAAGGGCTAGTAAAGAGGCTACGGCCTACATGTAGGCTAAGCCTAGGCCTACTACTGGCTGACTAGTAGTATGACTATGAGATTGTTTTCGAAGTAGGCCCCCTAGCCTAAATATTTCAATACTTTTCACTGTTAAATTTTACTTTTTAGGACATTGGTACTGGTACACGTACATAGGTGGTCACGTTTGGGTGGGTTGGCCTAATAAACCACTGTTAGGGAAACTTGGTGATGTCTGTATTCATGGTATTTGGTACTCGTACATACAGGCAGTAGCCTGATATTACATTAGGCCTAGTCCTACAGTTGTTTTCCTAGTTCCAGATTTTTCTTGGTTCTGGATCGCTTGAAGTAAAAACCTAGGCTACTTCTTTTGTGTTCTTCAGTTATACATTCTAAGACAAGTTCTGCTTGAAAGGTCAAATGTAGGCTTCTTCTTGTACAAAAATTTTTCTAAAAAAATTATGGAAAAGAAAATTTTAGCCAGATTTCCGTTTCGTACTTAGGCTAGAAATTTTTGAATGGTTTGTCAAAAATCGTGGGATTAAAAAAATTGACAAAAATTTACAAGGTGGAAGGTCACTCACTCCGTGTGATTCCAAATACTTTTTCATGCTCAACATTCTTATAAACTTTTGTGTCTGATTAACCAAAATGACATGTAGACTTTCCGTTTGTTTAAAATTGACCAAAAGTGAACACATTATTTCCTAGTTTCGGATCGCGCATTATTTGCACACAAATAAATGTAAATTGCAAAGTTCAACTACACGGATATCCATGTACATGTACATGTAGGAGAAATGTATGTGACATAATAGATTAGTCAAATGTGCGGCATGGGGGATAGTATTGTTGATAGCTGAAAAAGTCAAGTCAAAATTTACGCAGGTTGTACTTTTTAATTCACTGTAATTCTTATTTATGAAATAATTTTCTCTAAATTAAGAAATTCTTCATTAGAAAAACAGCTTGTTATAATGGTTCTGGCTGCAAAATTGATTTCTTGTGCAGTTACTTTTTATTCGTTAAGTTTTTGTCACAATCCGGAACTGGTTAAACAATCCAGAACTAGGAAAAGTGTCCTCGTCACTTTCATTGATCTTGAAAGTCCAAATTAAAAGCTAATTTTGAAAATAGTTTGAACTAGGAAAACAGTTGTATAAAACTAACATTTACAAAATCACAATTTTTAAATAGTCTAGTAGGCCTAGACCTTGTTAAGCCGAGGCTAGGACATGTACATGTACATGTACCTGTAGGTATTTGTAGGCTGTGTACATGTACATATACAAAGTACCATCCCTACTTTACATACCCTGATGCTGCAAGATTCATTTTTTATGATGTGCAGATGTGCATTATCCTAGAAAAAGCCAATATGCTACATGGATGTCCCCAGTGTACCAGTACATATTAGTGGTAAATGATGTCACAATTTTATTTTCATGATGTGATATTGTCTTTTAAAGATTTGAATAACTCACATTGTGAAAATATTTGGGTATCAGCAATGTTATTTTTACATTGGTGATTTTTTTATTCAACCCAGGTTTCTGAATAAAATTTTGAAAATCTTTTCTTTTGTTCTCCCCTAAAAGTTACTGATTTCCATCAAGTACGTGTAAGCAGAACTGACCTCATTTTGCCGTAATATGAAGTTTAGGTCAGACTGCCAACCTTGCAGTACTTCTTCCTGAGGTCAGGCATTACCACACAATAGATTAAAAGGTATTTAAGTGAGCCTTCAGTTCATTAACTTTGGATTTTTTGCCCTGCCTGACGTGTATTATAACATTGTATACTCTATGTTTGCCCCTGAAGGTTTGTGGAAAAAACCCACAAGCGTACTCGGGTGGGACTCAAACACACAACCTCCCACTTACTAGTGCAGACGTCTTAACCACTCGACTTGATCTTGTGGTTCTCGTAATCGCCGCATGGAAATTTCAGCCCGCATCAAAAACCTTGTTTTCCAACAGCTGCGTCTGATTTCATGGTTCTCCTCACAATGTCAGCACTCGCATGCAAATTTCGGCCCACATCAGAAAAGTTCCCTGTACATTTTTTTTTTTAACGGCGTCAAGTTTGTTAGTCTAAAAACCGAATGCTAGCGCTGTTGTATTGAATGATGTCTTTGCCAATACATCAAATGTGCTGGTTGTTTTGGAAATGCATGTATAAAATGATCACAATTGTGTATCTCTGTATGTATAGAATGCAATATTAAATTGAGGGAGTAGAGACATTTTTTGGAAAAGCCAGTAAGGTGATGTGGACAGAGTTAAATAATTCAGGATTCATGTGCAGACTACAGTATCACATGGATGTATTGTTTTGTGTGTGCACTTGTACATTGTACGTGTACAGGAGGGCCCAATTTTGATTGACAATCTGCACGCTGTCATTGGAATGGGCTAAAGCACATTTTGCATATGATGGTGCTTGGTACGTGGTAGAAAAGTGGCATGATGCACACCCGAGATCAAACTGATGCATTGTTTGGCAGCAGTTGAAAGCCACACTGTTCAAGTACATTTCCGTTCTTGCTGTGGATCATCCAATGGAGTGGTACTGTGAGTTTTTCATAGCCTCAGTGATTCTCGCTGTCAACTCATGCATTTGTATTTTGGGTTAGTTGCAGTTGCTTGTCCCGTTGAATTTTGAAATTCTATTCTCTCTGCAATTTAATTGTTTTTTACAGTCAAAAGAACGCATAGTTTGATGAATTTTTAGGAAAATCCCTCGCCAAACTTGTGGAGAAATTTGCTGACAAAAGATGATGAAATCCCCTAATCACTTTTCCAGAAGTGGCTGATGAGAACTTTGAGATCAACTTTCATTGGCCTTACGGTTCAGAAAGATTCCAAAACATTGAACACCAAACATTTAAAGACATCTGACATGAACGGACAGTGCGTTAAGCAAAATGGAATTTTGCTGGCACCCTTATTTTATGCCTAGACTTCAATGCAGCTGTCTGTACATGGACATGCCAACCTAACATGTTTTACGCATCCGATGTATGGTGTGCTCCAGTTTTAAAAGTACTCACACCACAGAACATTAAAGTATAAATATTGATATTACCGTTGCACCAATGGAATACCTATTAAGAGTTTAAGCTTTGATTATGAGATTTGTGTGTCCCTTATGGTTGAATACACATTTGACTGACAAAGCCAATTCATTCCATGAAGTTGGACAACAAAGTGTGACATTGGAGCTGAAGTTTGAAATTCACTTATGTGTCATTTCCCCCCCCCCCAACTAGTAATACTTTTGCAACAACTTCGGCGGACAAGGAAATACTCAGGTATTATGCATCATCCAACAGGTTGTGGATTAACATGGAAACCACGTGTAGTTTAGCGAAGATTTCTCCATGTCCAAGTAGCAATGTTATGACAATTCATTTAAGTTCTAAATACATGTATTGGCAAATATGAGATTTGAAGCTTTTCATGGTGGAGGAAGCAAGTAAACTAGAAAGGTTTGCAGTAGCACCATGGATATCTCTCTTTTTGAGTACTGTATGAGGAGTTCTGAAAAGAACCTGTGGTACTCAATGTTTCGGACTGTATGCTCTGTCCATTGTCAGGAGACTGCAGAGGGTCCAGTGATAAGGCAGCCTATACGCCTCATCACTGGACCCTCTGCCGTACTTCGGCTTGCGCAGCTTCTGCTATATTTCACTCCGCTAGTCTGGTTCCCTGCCCAAAGATTCCCTGACGACTCTTGATAAAAAAATTTGTAGGGTAGGTAACAACCACGGATATAAATAGATATGACCTAAGGGTCAGGGGTTAGAAGTTGAGAGCCTGGGTGTTTTTGATTCGTGGCAACATCTCAAAAACTAATGAGGCTTTTCCCATATCCAGTGGGCAATGTTGCTAGTGCATCCCCACTGAGAATGTTCCAGGCACAAAGCCTGCATAGGTAAAAAGAAAGTTATGTTCTGTTTTTCACTTGGCATCTCGGACAGGGCTACATGTACCTTCGATTTCAGTGTATAAAGTCAAATATTGTGGGATCAGCAGCTGCCATTAGGATACGGGAGTTTACATTCAACAGCTAGCCTGCCTACCCAGCTGGGAATCACTGAACATCAACGGGACCATCTGAACATGCCGAATATACATGTAGACTAGATGACTTCGTTATATTTCGGCTATTTCCATAAAACTGGAGGAATTCCTCCAGTCTTGGTCACGTGGACATTGGGTGATACCGGACCCTTGATTTGTAGAGTAGTTGGAATCATCGGGTCTGGTATCCAGACTAACATTGATGCTTACTAGGATAAACAGCGCCCTCAATATGTCGTAATTTTATCTCAGCACTTATTTCTACCCTGCAAAGTACATTTAATAAATTAAACAGAGGTCCGATATACGACAGATATGTGATAAACTGCAAGAATAGTGATTACAACACCAGTGAAAAAGGGGAATTACGGAGGCATTGTCAAAATAATTGGAGAAAAGGTGTTCAGCTGTCCAAACTCATAACTCGTAACTTCGTAAGTTGACGCCTGGTTCTTTTTGCTTATTACAGCTGGACAAACTAATGTGCAGCTTGACTTGTACTTGAACAAAGGGACTTGTGACTTGACCTGTGTTAGACCAAATGACTTGTGACTTGACTTGGACTTGCAAAAAATGCCTTGCTGCCACCTCAGATTGCTTGTGATACTCCCTTTAAGTCTGCTGTTGAAATGTTGATTGTTAAGATGTGTGTGGTGATTGCCCCTTGTACATTTGTATGCATAGTTTGAAAATTAAAGTACAGCCCGACCTGTACTGACATGTAGTGTACCTGTACACTACAGTGTTACATGAGGTGGCCAGGGCCATTTGATGTAGATTTGTATGTTGTGTTATGTGCAGGTTCAGAAAGGACCAGGGTCATAGGCTCAAAAGCAAATTTAACCATTCTCCAGAGGTTGACTTCTACTCCCTGGTACATCAAGGCCAGATCATCTAGTGGGTTGCTTGGTGGTAGACTTGCATGATGAGCTTTTGAACCTTGTATGGAAACAAGGAATTTTAACCTTCATATTTCAAGTTGCATCATGAGACAAGAGTCAGTACAAATGAGAAGAATATAAGACAGTGCTCATTGACAAGTCTGAAACTTGAAAGTCACATGCGTTGTGCATGTAAATTTACACAAAAGTTTTAGGCGTCCTTAGTTAATATCCAAATCAAAAATTTTCCAGAACCCAAGTTCTGTGTAAATAATGACCTCTATACCAGAAAAAAATTCACTGAGTCAACTTGGGATAAACATAGCCCTGTTCACTTCAAATTACCGTTTTCAGCCTGGGACATGATTTTCATCCCATGGTTCAGAAACATCCCAAGGTTCAGAAGCAGGGTTAAGTTCAGTACGGGGTGAAATCTACATGTATATCGGGGGTGACATGGGGTTGCCCCCCTCTTGATAAATTCCAAGTATGAAACACCATTTTCAACATGCATCACCCCTGTGTCACCCCCAACATTCATCCAGTGTGAAAAGTTCTTAATCTTTTAACGGTAACTTACTACCAGTGCTGCATTTGTCCATTTGTTAGTATTACTCTTATTGTGAGGAAAAACCTAAGAGAATGCACAATGTGTTATCTTAAGATGTGCAGTCTGCCACAGATTCCATGAAGTATATGTACAGCACTTGGCACTTCTGTTTTTAGGAGATGCATGCACATGCACAGTATGTACAAGTACATGCATGCAGACCCATTACACAACAGCACCCAAATTCATACCGAAGTTTGTACTGGACATGTACTCACTGTACTGTACTGTTATGATGCAGGCCACATGGGTCACAGGTGAATGAACATGCTCATTGTGCTCATGCAGCCATCTGAAATTGAAAGTGATGACACATGTGTACACATGAAATACCGGGAATAGAATGTGGTTTCATTTTGGAGAGAGTTTTGGAATATGATGTTCACAGAAATGACACCTTTTTTTTCATAAGCCTGCCAACTGTTCTGATTTAAACGGAATTATCCTGATTTTAACAGTTTACAGACCACAAGAAAAAGTTGTCAAAATGGTTGCTGTTTGCCGTGAAGAGCTACCTATGCCGAAAAAAGAGGGCACTGTTAGCCACGCAGGTCATTGAATGTTTCATGTTGGCCACAGTGTACATGTAGTTTGTGTATAAACATGCAGGACTTTCAAGTCTTTTGTGCATAAAATCCAAAAGGGTAAGCAACAAAAGATTTTTGCAGAAATTCAGAGAATTTATAGAGCAGTTTATGTGCAAGAGCTTCACATAAAGGTAGGAACTTTGCTTTCAGCAAAATGGGACTTAGGGATGGCCAAAGTGACTAATGCATTCACTTCAGTAAAGGCCGAAATTCACACAAACATTTTGGTCTTTAGACACAGGCACATGTGTAAATGCAAGGTGCGTAATTTGGACTGAAATATTTTGGGAGCATTTCTGTCCACTTCTGCCGTGTTCCCCCATGGTATTCCTACATGTAGTTGCCATTGTGAATATCACAGCTACCGGTAATCAGGTAATTAAATTTACCGACCAGTCGTAACTTCATTTCACCA
The DNA here is from genome assembly GCF_001949145.1 of Acanthaster planci. Next base: position 335,978 of record NW_019091535.1, on the reverse strand, counting down.
CCATGAAATAACCATTGAAAGACCATTATTTGTTGGTAATAGTGAACAAAAAATGACTTCTAGCCATGCATTACATGTTCATTCCATTTGGACTAGGACAAATCAGTTTTTTGCATTTATGGATGCATGAGGTTTCAGTAAGATTTTTTTTTCAGCTTTGAAATGAAATTGTACGGTCTGTGAAGTTCTGCAAGGAGACAGTGAAAGGGGAATGGGTTATGATAGGGTATTGTTGGTGTAACCACCCCTGTTAAGCCTGGTGTCACCAACAACACAGACAAATGCAAACCAGCCCGCGACGATTGGCAAAGTTGATCCAGGTTCGACTTTGCCGACTGTCTACATTGAGTACATGTAGCCGTGGTATTCCCATACAAACACGCGTGCTGGCATAACCGACGCGCAGTGATGTCCCTCCAGATCACTTACTTCCACAAATTTTGCCTATTTTCTCCTTAATTAATGCTTAAATATTACACCCTTATTATCAACTGAATAGCTGACCACCAATGAAATGCATGAAACCGGAGTACAGGTTTGGCATCATGAGGCGGTACAGTCAATATAGAAGGGTATACATTTCCCGCAAAAAATCACGGAGTTTCGGATTCCATTTTGTTTCAATTTTCGGGTGGAATGACGTCATGCACTATTTCTTCCATTTGTGTCTGTGTCTTCACGTCTTGCAGGCCATCTGTGTTACAAACGACCATATGGAAACCAGGCTTTATTCATGTGTGCACATGTATTTGCCGACTTAATCCATTTTGGTACCACCTCGTTAGTGGTTTTAATTGTGCAGGCAGGATTAATATGTACATGTAGGTTGAAATTGTTCGTAGCATGGACTCTGTATCATGTAATAGAGAAAATGTACATGTATACCTTGTCATTCCTGCAGCTTTAAAGCTAACAGAGTACAGAGGCCACTGACCAAATTTTGTTGCTCTATTGTTCAACCATATTGTACATGTATAGTACGTGTACGTTTACCTGTACACTTTGATTTGCAGTTTGTAGTTTGTACGATCGTGTAGTTATCCATGTACCGTACACAGTGTCATTGGCTCCCATATATATACATGTACATGTACTCTGAAGCAAATAGAAGGTCTTCAAAAAAGACTCCACATGGACTGCGTCATGTTAGGATCCATGAACCAGCTAATGTGAATTTATTGATTTGTCATGAATGACTGTTCGGCGCACGATTCATTGATAAGTGAATTGATCTAATCACTCGGCTCTGGTTGTTATCAGCAGTGTCTACATTTGCCAAGTTCCATTTGGTTATTTTGTACATGAGGTGTCTCTGTAAAAGTGCAGAATATACACGTACGAGTACCTGGTAGTACAATACATGTACATGAATAATTGCAACATTTTGGACCTTGGGTTGTGCATGGGATGTTCATGTACAGTGCATGCTACATGTACAGTACATGTACATGTATATATACATACATGTACACACTGATAGACTAGTGCATAAAGTGTGGAGTTGAATTTTTTGTAGTGAGTCATGCGTAACTGTTCAACACACTACATGTTTTTCACCAGTCTGAAAGTTGCAGACTTCCAGCATGAACTTGTGTTCTCATGTGAATAGTAAAGCTATTGTGGATGATACATAGCCGTGCAATTTTTTATATATTGATGGCTGTTCATGTAGATCAGACGACCCTGCTGGATATGTTATGTTCGCGAACACAAGGTTTAAAATACCCATAACACCTGTGGACCATGGTCAGTGGTTTTTTAACATTAGTCTTGCAGCAGGATACCAGCACAAGGTCAGCATTCTATTGCATTATCTCTGACATATTTTTTTCTGCAATTTATTCCAAACAGTTTGGTAAATAAAAGGTATCAATTTACATGCAAATTCGTGCATTCTGCCTTTCATTTCAACACCTATCCCATTTAATTTTCTTTGAGTAAATGTACATGTACAAAAATTACAAGTATTTCAAGACAGTACATGTTCAGTGAAACATCTCACCAGCACATTTGGTGCTGTGTCTGTCTTGTAATCTGTATTGTAGTCTAATAAATTTTATGAGGTTCTGAGTACCTGAAAGTCTGAGTACTTTACCAGCCGAGTACAAGAACTGATTTTCAAGTACGAGTACTTGTACCTCTGAATACAACAAGTACGAGTACCTGTCATTATGAATACAAGTCAGAGTACTTTAAGTCTGGGTAAATAGTCAAATTTGTATGTCAAAATGTTTATGAATATGAAGAGTGGATCTACAAACCCTTTTGGAACTGATTGTTCTTATGAAAATCTGCCATAGCTTTCCCAAAGCAGTATGTCTAGGTAAATTTGGAGATTGTATTAAGTCCCAAAACTATGTACATGTATTTTAGTCTCCTTGGCAAAATGCAGAGGTACAACATTTACATGTACACTGCAAGAGAAGGATCATCAGTTGTGATGCATCAATGACAGTAAAAACATTGACTAAGAAGGTAAAATGTAAAGCATCAAGAATAAGCAAATGCCGTTGATGCATGGTCCAATTTCACAGAACTGCAAAGTGCAGAATTGGCCGAAGTGCCAAAAAACTTTGCTCAAAAACACAGGTTACCCACTAAAACTCTGTGTGATTGTCATGCCAACCAAAAAACATGTAAGTAACATTCCGAAACAATATACAGAGCAATAGAGTAGTGATTGGTGATCGGTGATTCACATGGCCATGTGCAGTGTACCATACACGTACCAGTACGACCCCGACTCGTGATGCATTATGCATGCACAACGCGATGGCATAAATGTGGATGGGTGAAATCTGCTTTCCAGACCTATTTATATGCCCACTTTCTAGATTCTATGTCAGGTCCGGGAACCAGACAAGCTACAACTAAATTGAGTGTTACCAGTCCTACTCTTGGACCCAAGATGCCTTCTGCGGTGCTGCAATCCATTGTTGCATGCAGTGTGCAGTGTACCTGTAGTTTACAAGGCAGTACACAGTGACAGTGCCCCTTCCGGCCCCTATGTCTGGTGATAGTTCATGTCACAGAATAAACAGGAAGGTCTTGGAACCAAGACCAGGAATACACCGGCGTTTCGCGGTCTTAATTGGCTAAGACAGCAAATGTGTAGGCCTTATGTTTGTCAGACCATACCGAATATCGATCTGCGAGGAACAATCTTCTTGTACTGTTGTATTTCAGTGGCCGGTACGGGATTTAAAGGTGTTTTTTTAATCAAGTATTGTTAATTGAGTATGAGTACCTCAATGCTCGAATAAAGTTCTGTTCCAAGTATTTTGCAGCTTGAATACAGGAACTGTTCAAGTACAAGTTCTTGGAAATTTGAGTGTAAGTAAGACACAAGTACTCTGAAAAGGTACTGGAGTGGTACTCGAGTATGAGTACCAAGTACGAGTACTACAACACTGGTTTTTAAAACAGCCTAAAATAAATTCTGTGTAGTCTAATAGTACATTTACTCCAAATTTCTCCTCTTAGATAAATCGATCTTGTGTTCTTTGTTCTTCATTATCATTCCAAATAATTTAAATTTGATTTATATCTAACTCATTTTGCTTTTTCCTTCCATCTTTGTCTATTTCCATCCAAGTGTGTGGTGGTAAAATTCAACAGAAAAGCTCGAGATGGTCACTAAAATCAGTGAAGTGGCCGCGTTACACTTGAATCGGCAGGGGAAACACTGCCCTGTGGTCTATTTTTTTTTCAGGTTTTTTCATGTTATTCAACTCCTGGTAATTTACATGTTTCTTAGAGCTACATGTACATGTATGTCCTACGACAAAAGGTCACCGGTGAGTGGAAGAAACCAACATGTGCAGCTTGCATCATGGAAACACTCAAGATTGTTACTGTCATTGACTACAATACCTTGTTCGTTTCACTTCCAGTCTTTTAAGGTCCTGAAAGAATCAGCTTGCATCAGCACTTTTCATTAATATTCATGGACTTGTATGTGTGAAGATAGAGCATTATGTAGGAAGTGTGTGGCCTTATGGACCAAAAACTAAATACCTTGCAAAAGATCCATTAAAATCTCTCTCCAACTCTTTTTTCAAGTATATCAAGTATTGCCAGTTTGTTTTTATGAATCAAGTCTCAAACTTGCCCACTGTGGTAAAAGATAATAAAGTACTAGTAGCATGGTTTGTGGAGACACCATTTGATCCATCCCTCCAGTGAGCAGGTACATGTATGGTTCTGATAAGAACCGGGGGGGGGCTCAAACAGATGAACAGAGCAAGCTGTTTGAACATCGAGCCCCGGTTCTTATCAGAGTTGTACCTGCTCATGGAAGAGATAGATCAAATGGTGTCTCTGCAAACCACGTCAGTGTGGCCATCTTCACCATGCAAACCTTCAAATCTGACCTGGGTAATAAAGTATGCTATTTGAAATTTTGAGAAAGCAGCTTTGAGAAGGCAAAGAACCCACAACATCATATTTTGATGGTATTTGAAAATTTTATTCTGAAAAGCATTTCAATCAATTATTAGCGAGTTGAATGACTTCTCTGTTTTTGTAAAATAAGTCCATAAATGCTTTATATACTATACATGCATGAACTCTTTCTTTGTGCCAACAATCTAATCTCTCTTATCTCTGTGCTAGAATTAGACTTTGTTTTATAGCTTTATCTGACATAATTCTTAATTTTTTTGGCTCAGGTGGAGGGTATCAAAGACAGAGCTCGTGATTTAGCAGATTTGCCTGGAGAAACGCTGCTGGAACTGAAAGCTGCCCAGGAAAGTGAAGCTGCACTTTTCTCATCTCCAGCTGTTGGATCTTTGGGTCATTTTGTCAGTAGGCACATCACTGACAGCCTCCATCCGAAGACTGCAGAGACGGGATATTCAAACCACCTACCTCATGGGAAATTTCAGTCCAAGTCAGGGGCTCTTTTGAGTCAACGGCTTAATGCCCACACACTGGCCAGTAGCAGTCCCAACATCCAAGGTGACATTTTGCAGTGGCAGGGCCCTGTGAGTCATCTGAGGAACATTGGACTCCCTTGGAGAGCAGATGCTGAAAGCCAAGCAGGCATTTCTTACCTCAGGCAGCCGCGTAGGCTTCTTCAAGACACTGAAAAATATCTGGACCAGGAAACATTTCCTGGAGCCACTCTTACTTTGGACAGCACATTTAGGGACACGAATTCCAACCTTGATCCCAATCGATGGAGCACCATGGAGCCTGTCGTTGCACCTAACAAAGTGCAGCAGGCGCGGACTACTGGTGTGAAACAGCACAAAAAGCTGTCTCCGCAAAAGCACCCTGCGACCAGTTCGATAGAGCAACAGTACCTCACGAATGGCACTACAGAAAATGCAAAGAGCCGAACTCCAAAATTTACTGACAAGGAAAAACAATGTATAAAATCTAAACCACCTCAAACTGCTTCAGAAGTTGATTTATGTAAGTCTGAACCAATCGCTAAAATTCCCAATTGCTCTTTGTTGCATCTTGAGAACTCCCTTTGTGACAACAGCTGTGAGTTGGGCGATTGCACAAAGGAGGAGAGGGCTGCCCTGATACCCAAGTCACCACCAATTCCTGACTTCCCACCATTTAAATCCCTTGAGGACGTTGGCCACTCAGTTGGAAAGCTCCTCACAAACAGTCAGCCGAAACACACTACTTGTCCTCCACCCTGGTTTCTGTCCACAACAACAGCCACACTCGCATATCCTGATTCATCAGACGGTGTCATGGCTGCTAAGGTTGGGACAAAATATGGCACCGTCCCAGACTTGCATGTAGACGTATGTATGAACAGTGCAGTAAGCAATGACGGTCCTCATCAAAAGACTAAAACAACTCTTAATTTAGACACACTTTCTAATCACCAGCTGCCTGATGACACACCAGAGGGATCGACTCACGTTGACACTAATTCTTTCAGTACTCCAGAAGTGCCTTCTCATGTAAATAAATTGGCTGCAGATGTCAGTCCTTCAACGGATGGGGCATGTGATCAAGTGGACAATGATGAATTTGATATTAATTTGGAGGAGCAGCCAAAAAGCATTGAATGCCAGTGGAATGCTGCCAAGAAAAAAAAGAAGAAAAACAAGAAAAAGAAAGCGGCAGGTTAGTTTTTTGAGTTGTCATGACCTCTAGTGGATATCAACCCCATAGCAATGTGTGTTTTGAGTTTTGTTTACAAACAACAAAGCCAATTTACAGAATAGTACCCAGCATATCAGTAGTCTGAGTACGGTACCTACCATCCGCTTTATTTTTGGTAAAAAAATGATACTTATGAAACACTTTGCTTGTGGTGGACACTGAGTTTCTTGATATTGAATACCCACTGTAGGTCACTTGACTTCGGGCGCAATATGTCTTTTCTGTGTGTCATGCTTCCAGTTTAACCTCTCCTCCAGAAACTCTCACTGGGTGGAAAGATTTCAGGAATTTGCAGTTGTATTTTCACATGGTACAAGGATTGACCACTTCAAAAATTGATGAATTTTCCCATACAGGTTTGCAGTATTGGATTGCATTGGCAACAACATGCATGTGGGTGGGCAAATGTCCACCTGCATTGTCCATTTATAAAAGGCCTGTTACCATTGGTCCTTTACTTTGTGCAAATCCAGTTAAATTTACCTGTAAAATTGGCTTGGCCTGACAGTTAAGTATTCATATCCAGCAGAAACCTGATACAAACTTGCAAATATTAGCAGTTGTAAAATTCCTTCTTTATTTCGTTGGTTAACCAAGCATTACTTATTTCAATCATAATGAGAGCAAAGAGTGTTTATTGGTATAAGCATATAAAAGCAACAGTTGACACGAAAGAGCTTGAGGAAAAGTATCATAGAGCTGTTTTTGTCAGTGAAAAACTTCTGTCATCTTTTCCCCTTGCAGGAACTGGTTTTGAAAGTGCAAGCTTAAGCAGTGTGAAGTTACCTGTTGGTGCACCTCCCTTACCACATTCGCCTCCAGAGCTACGCAACAAACTCCAGCTGAAAGACTCTCACTCAGTGACCACCTCCAAAGTTACTGCCGGGCCTTCAAGTGAAAATGCCCGACACCCACCGCCTATGGTGTCGTCAGATAGCGTGACTTCCAGTGGTGAATCATCTGCAGATGGAGGTGCATGCACGAGTGATGTCAGCAGTCAGCAGCACAACATGGATGCAGTGAAAAGAGATGCTGGGGACTGCTCTGATAATGTACCTCAAACTCCACAAATCGACAGTGCCACAGGGGGCCTGGGTGCCGGTAAAACTGATTCAAATAGCACAAAGGATGTGTGTGTCCAGGGTGATCCGCTGGTAAAACCAGAACCTGCCAACAATACCCCAGAGGCTGATATACATTTTAAGGCTGACATTCAGCCATACGATCAGTTTCTTTCCAAACTGCCAGCCGTGCAACCTGGCGCAGGTCTTACTGTCAAAAGTGACCCCAGTGACTCTGACAGTGACAAGAATGACGCCAAGGTACAATTAGACAAGGAAGCTGCACCCGACTGGTCAGCCATAGCTGGCAAGCCACACAGTCTGAGTGAGCCCACTGGCGATTCTGCTGACAATGAAGACACCCGCGATTTCATCAAAGTAGAGTACAAACGCTCCCTGCGCATTGCCAAGAAGCGCAGTGTCGGTGTGATTGATGACCACAGGTTTGTTCACTCGTCTGGGAGGTACATGGAAAGGGACAGAGATTACTCCCGGAGTAGAAATTTGCAATCTGCTGGACTGCGGAAATCGAGTAGCGAACCTGCGGGAATGTTTGAACTAGGTGACAAAGACAGTGAAGGTGTTGAGAACAAAGCTAAACCAAAATATCTTTCAGACAGTGTTACCAAGACTGACATGCATCTTACATCCTCTGTGTTGACGGAAACCACCACAGTACAACGATCTGAATTTTCATATGCAAGCAAAGTAAAGTCAAACATGAAAACGTCGTCACTTCCACCGAAGCTCAGTCCACAAGCACTTTTGGATTATGGAGACGACGATCAGTCCGATAACCCAGCCAGCAGCGAGAACTCCTCTGATTCTGTGACTGGAAATAAGCCTGCGGTCTTGGAACCAAAGCCCATGCCTTCAGGAATATCAGTACTAGATAAGAGTGATACAAGCTGTACCAGTAAAAGTGAGTTTGTCGTTGCACACTCTGCCAAAGAACAGTTAGTAAAGAACAGTGTTAGACCTGAGAAACATTACATTGTCTCTCAGACAATGAGACCACCTGGCGACAGCAGCAAGGTAGGACAAGTGAGGAGCTTCCAAAGAAGTAGTTCTGTAGACACCAGTGGAGTGACAAAGAAAGTGTCATTTGATGATAACTCCATTAGGCGTACGGTGCCCCCACAAGGCCCTGAGGCCAGTGTGCAATATTTAGACTTGACATATGCGGGTCGGTTGAAAGGACAACGCCCTGCCGTCTCAAAAGCTGCTGCAGTGCACCCGCAGCTGCTGACCTCAGATGTGCAGCGGGTGCAAGTTGCAGGCTTAAAAGATCTGAAATCACAACCAAAGGGATCTGAACCAAATGAAAAGGAAGTGCTAATTACCAGCAAAGCTACCATTGTGCTCGGTACAAAAACACCAACCCAAAACGACCTTGGTAGAGGAAGCAATGTTATGATTAAACCAGGCAGCAGCAATCTTGTCTCTTCCACAGACTTTAAACCTGTTGATCAACCCGCCAGTTCTCAACCAAGAGCTTCTCCAGCTACCCTTCCATTGACCTCGAGAAATACCACCTCCTCCCCAACCCCTTCTGTTGGCTCTTCCACCTCCAAACCCCATCCCGTTTTTGACCTTGATCCACAAGACAACTTTGACATCACCTTCGGTTCAGTGATTGTTCGCAAGGCTGGTTACGAGATACTGCGTGAGGAGAGCTCTGCCATGAAGCGAGGAAGTCCCGTAAAGGAGATCCTTTCTAATGTTCCAGCAACAGGGCAGCTTCCGACGCCCACAGGTCTGAGCTGTGCTGAACTTGAGAAGTCCTTCATGAGCCAAGACTCCAATCAGCCCACCCCAGCCAAAGTGGATGATGCAGCAGGAGGTGACTCGTCAGCTACTTCAGGTGTCAGCTTTGGAAAGTTTGACGGTGCCTTGGGTATCAAAGCTGCCTTGGAGGGAAAGAAAGATGACACAGGAGACTTCAACCACTTAGAGGTGGCGGGAATGCTGTTTGCAGGTAATTGATGGTTTGCACTGTAGCCTTTAACCTCTTCAATTTTTACTGATCTCAATAAGTCTCCTAGTGTCTTCTGACAATGGATAGGGTGTATTGCCTGAAGTGTTTTCATATTCTCCAAAAGAGTTTTATTTATGGTACAATCACAAATATGCCGATGGTGCTTCCTCCACCCATTGGCTACCCACCAGCCTCTCTCTCCGTTGTCATTAGGAGGGAACAACCGCTTTGGCCTCTACTCAACCTGCACTGAGTGGTGCCACTCAGTTGCTTTATCAAGTGTTAGAATGTTCAGAACAGAAGTGTCTTCCTTTAATAGTGCAGTCCATCCACCTCCAAGCTGGTTTCCATCTGCTCCTGGTGCTTTTGACTTTACCATATGGTTCTATTCATGGAGTAGCATTCAGGGTTCGTGCGTACAATGTACAATCATTGGATTACAGTGCATTCACAGATGCCTTTCTAAATTCCTGGCATCTGCTGCCAGTTTTGTGATGCCATGATTATTTTGGCAAACAAGTTTTTTAAGTACGAACAGTCTTCCTTGTAGAGAACTCGGGTGTCTCCATACATGTTAATTAGTGCCGAGAGGAAAAGGGGGTTATCTGGAGTCTGAGTCAGGTGCATGGAGAAGACAGGGAGAGAACTGGAACAGTAGCCAGGCTTTGCAATAGACTAATGTACTGGTGCAGCTGCACTCTGCTTGTGTGTGCTTTTCTATGGAGCTAATTGGACTGCAGCTGCCCAATGGCTCCACAGGAAAGGGCGCATGTCAAAGTGTGACTCGTCAGTGATAGGCCCATTGCAAAGCCATGCCACATTCCAGCAAAGCAAGGGTGTTTGGGCTATTATCATATCTTGCTTTGAAAAATAGTTCTTCACTGCCAGCCGCCGCTGAGTCCTGGGCCATTGTTTCCACTGCAAGGTGCCTGCACATGGAATGGAACTGAAACGTAGCCACAAACTCATCTGAGGTGGGCGGGCTTTAATCTGGCCAGGCCATCTAGGGACCTGACTTCATGGAATGGCAAAACTAATTGTCAGGTAGTTGAATGCTAACAAAAGATTACCAGTGGGAAGGCCCGGGCATTGCCTGGCTCTTCATTGGCAAAGTCATTCATCTAGCTTCATTTTACCCTTTAAAATTGTTCTGTCTGTGCAAGTCCTTCATACATGAAATGGAAACTAATTACGTGTATTACCTAGTTTAAATTTGTTTGATTCACAGAATGGTGTAAAACACAGACGGAGATTGGAGAGAATAAAGTTCTGGTCCTAGACTAGGATTTGTTCAGCATTGTAATAACAGCATGGATTCGTCAGCATGCAGGAGGGCAGTTGGGAAAAATGGGAGAATTAGGTTGGAGGTGAGAGGTTTCTCAAGTAAGTGTATGAATTAACAAATTAATTTGTTAATGTGCTCATTTGAAGCTGGTCTCTGAGACAGATTCCGAAATTGTTAGTCACTAATTTTGAATAAGAAACAGATTTTATACCAAAAAAGTACACTGCATACATGTCAAATGTCATTATAGAAAAATAGTTTGACAATACTTTATGTAGTGAATTACACCTTTCATTTTGTTTTTGGTGGTTCATATTTGGTGCTTGGTTTGAATTGAGTGTTTTTGATCGCAAAAGCAAATTAATTTGGCTTGTGCGAAATGGTGTAGTTAACATTAATCATGCCAAGAATAACAAACTACCACGGCCAGTGTTTTACATCTGTCACTGGCCACGTGCCTTTATCAAACTTCTGCCATTGCCAACAAACACATTCATTACTCTAGCGGCATCAAGTGTCAGATACATGTACTTGTCAGTAAACATAAGATTTAGTAGTCATCCAACCTGTGCAATGACTGGTGCTGCCTAACCTCAGCTCCCTCCATTGGCATTTGCATGAGGAAGGACCCCCCAAGTCTTCAAAATCCACAACTATGTTTGAAACCAGAAGCTTGTTCTTTGTAGTAAGCCCATTAAAATGTATGGAGGTCCATGTAAACCCAAAAAAGCTACAAAGATGCCAACTTTTACAATTTGTTTAGTCCGTCTATGACTGTACGATCCAGATTAAAATTTTTACGATTTCCAACTCGAAGGTACAAAACCATACAGTTGTGTATAAACTCTACGTAAGCTAGCACGGATCCAGCCTCGTAATGTGGCGTCAGAAGTGTGTTGCTGGCATCCCGCTTTTTGTTCATACAAGCTGCGTGAGGAGTGGTAGAAACCAGCGAGGTTGAATCATCTGTTTGCCCAAATGTACGCGATGATGAACAGGGGGCGAAAAAGGCAAGATTGCCCTTCAAATGCATCGTGATTGTGTACATCCATCCATGCATTGTACATTTACCAACCTACACACGTGTGTCGAAATTTGTTATCGTACTGAAGTTGACCGGAATGGAGGGCTGTCGAGGATTTTGATTCTTGGATACTTTGTGAGCAGTCGGACTTGTTTTGCACAGTGGCAACAAGTGAGCATAAGTTCAGGGACAAGTACACCACAAATGGGCCTTTGTTGCAAAATCTTGTTGTGGAGAAGCTTACTTGTTTTGCAACGAATGTAACTGTGACATGATAGATATTGCTCATGCTGGATCTTACGACACTGCGAAGCACATTAGTTAGACCAAGAAAAAAATTTTTTATCTAATATGCCGATGAAAATTTTTAGGGTTATGCCAAAAAATTAGGCTTGGTCGGGAAACGGGAACTGGAAGTGTGATAGGATTACACTCTTTCATTTTGAAAAGTTGGCATCTCTGTTAGCCAGGACATCTTATTCTTGAATCCTAAAAGAACCATCAAAACCTCTGGGATGATTCTGAAGGATCTAGGATTGTTGGGATAAACTTAGCAAAGGGTGTCTTTTGTTGTGCTAGAAGAAGTGACACTGTGTGACCTAACCTTTTCTTTCGGAATCAATTAGATGCTTTTTGAGTTGGGCTATTCCCTCAAAATTCAGACTTTTACCGAGTAAAGATCACTCAATTACCATCCCAAAACACAGGCAGTTTACTCTTCAAATGCCAGATGATTCTATGATTACTGCAGGACACTGCTTGGGTTAAGTCCACAGTGACCTCTCTGTTGTGCATTTTCAGAGATGTTTTCCAGTGTTGAAATAACACCATAAACTGCATTAACAATATCAACATGTAAATAAGTGATTGCTGACCCACTTTTTTTCAGTACAGTATAAGATAAGTGTACATTCAGCATTCATAGATGAATAACTGATGGGTGAAAATAACCTGAAAAATACACTGTAAATGACCCACAGGTCAACAGTTTTTTGCTTCAGTTTACTGCGCAGCTGTCAAAATATATAAAATGTAAATGATTAGCTGAAAAAAAGGCTTTAAAAATCTGTAATTCTAATGATCGAGAAATATTGACTTACAAAAACTATAAAAACCTTAAAGCTTACTTCAAAACTATCTTTCGTTATGTGTTGAATATATGTACGTGTAGTGCACAACCTTTCTAATTCATTAAATGTACTTTTAATTTGATCTTTGGGAAGTTTCATTCTTTCTTTAGCGAAAGGATGTACATGTACCAAGCTTAACAGTTTTTCTGTATGGGACTTCCTTTTGGCAAATAGCTCTTGCGGTTACGGTTCAGGAAGTCCAGGGTCTAGTAAGTCGGCAAGACAAGACCAGAGATGGAGAATTGGAAATCACTCAGTACAGAATGGGAGGGAGGATTCATAAGGAAACTTAAATCTCAATTAATTTTAAAGTACGTATTGCTAAAATTCCACAATCAACGCTACATGTATTTACAGTACACTTTGGCAATTCTTTTAAAGAGTGAAGTCAAAGTTAGACATTGTGCTACTGCGGTGCCAAACTTAATTCAAATGAGTGTGGCAGTTGTACGGCAGTCATACCAAATGCTAAGCTTAATAGTGCAGTGCCATGCCACTGCTTTTCAGAGCAATAGCACAGCATACCCTGTTGAGCTGAAGGACCGCAGTGAATACACTTTTACTGAGCTGAATTGGAACTAAACGCTGAGCTTTTGCCAGACTGAACTTTTCAAAGATCAAATTCTTTGAATTGGTGTGGCTCCAGCATGGCGTGTACATGTAGCTTAGGCTATTTAGTTTCTTCTCAGCTGATACTTTCGAGGTTCAAAATTATGATTTTTTTAAGCTTGGGTTAATAATTTTGAAGTTAAACACTTTGTTTTATGTAGTTTACCTATCAAAGGGTAGAAAGTGTCCACTGTCGGTGAGATAAAGCAAGAACATTAATCAAAATGGAATGGACTCTGTTGTCTAAAGCAGATCATGAAAGCAGTGCACACGTTGCACTTAAAAAACCAAATAAGTACATAGACAAAGTAATTTCTGTGCAACTCATCTTTCTTGCTCTTGAGAGATTTGTATCCACTGGCCAATTCGATCAGTCAAACTGATGTTTAGGAGGATCTTTTTTTTTTTAGCTATTTTAAGTTAACCACTTTTCAGTATACTGTGCTAATTCAGGGCAGAAACTTTGTTCTTGAAAGGGCAAGGCAACTTGTATTTAAAATCAACTTGTCTATGGGAACATTACATTTCAAAGGGCATTGAGGCAAATACCAGGGGCATCATGGCAACTGCCTTCCATGTGTCCGTGAAGTTCCTGCCCTGCTAATTGATAGGCAGCACTGTCCACAGTAATTTTTGACAACAGTCTGTCATTTTACACTGATTTAAAGTCCATCATTGGAAGAGATTGACTCTATGAAAGGTGCTTTGTGCAGCACTCCAGTCTAAATTTTAGTTCTACTCTCAAGAACAAATGCCAGCATGTGAATGGAAACATAGGTACAGGTATCGTGTTTATTTATTTATTTTTTTGAGTGCGTAAAGTACCAAGCATTTAAAGCAAGCAATGAAACTTTCTGGGCTGCAGATGAAAATTGCTAGCAAACCTTATCCCCTCTTGATTACTTTTACCACCATTCATCCCTGTTAAAGACCAACTCCAGCAATGCTAACTTTTCTCATATATTGAATCTTATTCAGAAGAGGTAAGTCTATTAAAAGTGGCACATGTCAGTATCTCCCTTGCAATACACATTTTTGTGTCAATAAAACACAGTTTTTGGACCCATTTTTCCCGCGAGTCCAGTCCGGTTTTGTAAAAATGGGTGTGTCGTCACGACTCATTCGCATCTAATGAATAGTGGTTTTTGTGATGCCTTACCATGGAGAGGAAGTACCACAGTGTGTGCATTTTAGGCATGTGTAACACGCATAGCCGCGGACGACAGCTTCCGAAACTCGAAGAATTTCAATCCCGGTTCTTTCACAGAATCAATACATCCACCAATGACGCATGATTTTGGCATTATTGTACATGTAAATCAACTCTCAACACAAGACAGATAGTGCGACACAGTAGACCGGCGCACAGATCGATCCCTGGTGCGCGGTACACGTACATGTAGCTCCATGTTCATGTGCGTTTGTAGCGGAACCAGTTGTGCCATGGATACCAGTTTCAATGTTTTCCGGCATTACATCATAAAAATTCGTTTCTCAACAGCGCTCTAGCAGTCAGATTGTGAAAATTTTTCGTAAATTCGAAGACACCGTTCAAAAGTTTCAGCAAAATTACAAAAAAAACACAGTACAGGCATGATTTCTGTGGCCCCATGCATGAACCTGATATGCCACATTTCAAACTTTTTGAGTTAGATGCATGAATGTGTAGGGTAATATCATTTCTTCATTTTCTAAAAATCTCAACAGCTGGGGTGGCTTATTTTTTTGAAATGTAGAGGGCGGTATTATTCCAACCAAACAGAACATTCCAAGAAGCAAAAACATTTAATCAGAATTTTTTCAGTTTCATATCTGTGCGGCATATCAGGTTCATGATGAGGCCACAGATTTGGTAATGAATATGTGATTTATTACACATGAAACACAGTCATAGTTAACAGTATTTTCAAAACTTTTAAAACCGTTGGAGTTGGTCTTTAACAATTTGAGAGAATTCTACTGTGTTGCTGTGACTTTCGAAATGTTCTATTTGACCCATAGCCTGGACCTTTTTATGTTTTTGTGTGAAGTTGGTTGATAAAATGTTGTTTTGAATATACATGACTTGTTCTCAGTTGTAAACTTCATCCTTTTTTGTCTACATCACTGTCCCTTTTTTTCAAAAGTGTGTTAAATTTAGATTGCTTTTCTTTCCTGTGGAATTTATATCTATTTTTAACAGTTGTCACAAAGTTTTAAATTTGAGAAATTCGTTAAGTTGGATAATACTAAGAAGAAGTCAAAATTATTGTTCTTAATGAAATAATGAAATGGTATCACTACACAGTGATCCTTTTTGAAAGTTGAAACATCCTACCTTTTTTAAAAAACTGTACGCCTAGTAGGTACATGCATGTATATCCCTGCTAAATCAACAATGGTGCCTATTAATTTGTGGAAAAAAGTTGTCCTGGTCAGTTGTTTTGTTCTATTGTTCTTTTTTTCCCCACCAACTTCATTGCAGATTATGCATAAGTATTGTAGATACACTATTTAGTCAGTAGTCTTTGTTTCTTGAAGAAGCTGTGTTACGCGGAATTGTTCCTGGCAAGCATTAGTATGTCTTAATGAAAGTTTATAAGCTCATGCTTTGCAGCACTGAATTCCATGGCGTGATCATGTCATTCAGTATTCTCCAACTTGAAGTAGCCTAGCTGCCCACCAAGTTTTGCTTGTCTCCAACCATCCTTAAAACATAGCCAGTGGAGTAGAAAATCTTCCAGTCAGGTTTAAAGTTCTGAACGCTACATGTACAATTATGCGGACATGTCAGCATACACATGTATGCCATTTTCTTGAAAACAGCTGTGTACGAATATCTACAATTGCTTCCAATTTTTGAAGGGAAAAAATCAAACTCTATATACCAAAATATGCACACAGTATGAACACCCTAACTTGGGATGGGGTTGCGGAAGAGTTCTTGAACCCAATCCTACCCCTTCTGCTTAACAAGTTTGCTAAGAACTCATTGGTTTTTCAAATTTTGCCGTTTTTTATTATACATGGCCCACATGCCAGCAAGAGATTTGGGCAGAGTGACAGCCTAGGATTCTGCCATTTTGCCACATTAGGCAGTATCTAAAGGCTGTGACCACAAATAATGTGTGTGCCTGTGAAAGTCACTGACTACGGATAGTACCTGTAGCCACATACTATAATACATGCACATAATTGCCAGCTGTAGCCAGTGGTGTACACAGATGTTTTGTGGGGAGGGAATGGGAGGTGCAGTTTTTTTCCTAGCATCTATACACAAGACTCCTCAACCCCCCTCCCCTGAAACAGTTTTCCCTGTCCCCTGCTGGATACACCACTGACCTTGGCCAACTGTTTCAGAAGTGGTATGATTTTCATCAGAATGTGCACAAATCTGTCATAAATTTTTCCTGACATGGGCACCAGGCCACTGTGGTGTTAACTTGTGTACCATGTTGTCATTTGCAGTAAGAGGTGTGGTATCACAGACAACCACCTCTTGAAAGGATCGATTGTATGTTTTCTTGAGCACCGTTGGACTTGTTTCGAATTAATACCTTTCCTGAGTTCTTCCCCAGTGTTAATTTTGACCGCATCCTGTTTTGCTAAATGCATGTGTGTATTCAGGAAGTGCTACCATGTTACCAACCGCGTGTGTGCTTGAAACATTTTTTTAATGCAAATCACACGACTTTTGAAATCTTGACAGTTTGCAGCAGGAGCTATAAACATCCTAAAACAAATTGCTAGTTGCTGTGCACAGCTTGATTTAGGAAATAATATAATGCAGAGCATTTTGCTTTAACATGCAAATAAACTTGCTCCAGAGCAC
This sequence comes from Acanthaster planci, assembly GCF_001949145.1. The sequence goes on along the minus strand of NW_019091535.1, from coordinate 318,948 downwards.
CTGTTGGTGCTTTCAGATAAATACTAAGCAAATGAAGTCAGTTTTTCAGTACCTAAAATATTTTGTTTTTGTGCATTAGGCTACCTGATTTTATAAGGACAAATATCTGCATTGTTTTAGACATGTACATGTATGTATTTCCTTGAGGGGTAGTTAATATATGTGTACACTTCTCAGGAAAATAAGTTAAAAATCATTGTTTTGAAAAAACCCTGTTGTCCTTTCACAGTGTTTTAGCAGTTTTATGATATCAGTGTTCAATTTGGTTCGAAGGCTTTGCAGTTTTCTTCCTAAAGTTTCTTGTAATTCTATTGTACTTTTTGGTGTAAAGCATTTGAAAAATATTGTTTAGTAACCTTTTCCATGCTTGTGAAGCAGGGGGATTTCAACACTTAATTCATATCCAGCCATATCAACATGTTTGCTCAATTCAAGCCGTTTGTATGAGGTACATGTACCTTAATTCAGCACAAGGGAATGAAATCAGCTGTAAGAGGTTTTCAGAACAAGGCCAAGCATTGTACATTCTGATCAGTCCTGCCAGCATCAATTAACATGCTGCTGCTGTCTTCAAAAAACAACTAACTGTGTTTCATGTACATGTACAGCCAGTTACTTTATGTCTGTGTGCATTCTTGGGCGCACTTAAAGAAACTCAGTTGGTAACCGAGGGTACATGCCCATTTAAGGGCTCCCATGGTTAGAAATTGGGTATGAATCAAGAGACCTGTTTCGAAAGAGTTTGAAACAGGTTGTGGACAGGACAATGAGCAGTCCTTTAATTGACACCATAAATAAACCTTTTTGGATTCAACCCACTCAGAGACAGTTGTTACAGAAAAAAAAGGGTCCAATCCCATGGAGTTGCCTAAAGAAAATAACTAAAGGTTGCTTTGTACTAAATTTTCTTGCTGTGCAGAGATTAGCAGGGATCAGTCCTGCAGTATTCACCCTTTGATATTTTGGCCATTAACCAATTTCTTTTGAACGGAACCTTTCTGTGCTAAGCACCATTTGCAGCAGCTTCAAGAGTTTTGCTCCCAGTGCTTTGCTGGAGTCTCAGTACATGTACAGGGAGTGTGAAGGTCTCATTTTAAAATAACCAAGCTTTGCCCAGCAACAATGTGTCTTCAAACATGGGGGGGTCACTAGTAATGGAGAGTTTGACTTTAATCAGAGAATTTTTCAGCTACAATCATCTGTCACGAACTTCATCCTTGGCTTGGCCAATTTCCACATTGTTTTGTTCTTGAAGGCTGCTTACGCTAACAAGTTTCTCATTCCTTCTCTCTGTAAAGAGCTATTAACCAATTTAACCTTAAAAGGTAATTAGATGAGAAATGTTGAATTTGTGCTGATGGGCAGATCTTGGAATTGACCTGGTAGGGAGCCATCTTCTTAAACATAGCAAATCAAATGATCTTGGAATTAAATGAATCGGCTTGTTATATTGGAATAATCACATTTGGTGGGGGATGCTCCAAAGGGTGCATCAGTGATACGCCCTTTCAGCACCCCCCACCCCACCCCTCCCATTATCCAGTGCCCCATACTGGAATTTTATACTCCCTTACTGGATTTATTACCCATTACAGGATTACTTCAACAAGCATTTCACAAAGACAGATGAAAGTGCAACAGCACAAATGGATGGGCTGATACTTGATCAGCATTCTACTAACCATGTGTGATACTGAACTTGAAAATTACCCAGTCAAATCCCTGTGCTGTGTACACTTCACATGTAGCAAGATAGTATTGTTTATCTTCAGGATAGATTGAGGATTTGAGTGGTTGGCTTTCTTGTGTGAGGATGATAATATATGTACACTGGTCACTTGGAACTCTACATTGCAAGAAGTCCCATCTATTCAAAGTGTCTGTGTGCAGTAGATGCCTTTTTTCATATTTTCTTTGAGTCTGTTTAAAAAATGTTCCAAAAATTAAGAAAAAAAAAAAAAGGTTTCCTTTTAAATAAGGTCATGTTCCCCTTGCATATGTGGTGCCAAACTGCACTTTGCCGTCATCGTTAGTAAATGAGTAATTTAGTTTTGCTTTGTGAGTGTTGATTGTTTGCCTTTTGGAAGTCCAAAATGCATTGTTTTGAGTAACCAAAAAAATCAAGTTGTTCTGTAATCATTTTGAACTTTAAATTGATAAAGAAGACCTAAAAATTTGTGATAAAGTTGAAAATCTCAGTTTGAGCAGTGGCATGTGTATGAACTGTGTAGATTTGTACTTAATACATGTAGCTCAACAGTCATCATATCCCCAAAAATTGTTTTTATTTGTTTTACTTGTTGATGGTAATTTTTGTCTTTGTCCTAATGTTGGGTAAACTGAAAAAGCTGTTGCCATTTGAGAAAGAAACTGAACTTAATTTGCTGTTAATTGTCAAATTTATTTTAATGTGGCAAAGAATGCGAAATATCTGCAATTTTACAATTACAAAGATTTATTTGTATGCACTTTCTGAAATTCAACATTTCTTTTTTGTGCTCTTGCTCTTTGCAGAAGTAATCGAAAACAAGCACACATGTGAATTCTTTTAATTTATTTGGGAATATAATGTTCATTTTCTAGTAAGATAGGATTGGTATTATGGCAGTTCCTGTTATCATGCCTGTCTGCACCCCAACGCTTGTACAAGCAAATTTCAATTAAATAAAGTGATTGAGCAAAATGAGAACTGTCTGAACGTGTCAGTTTTATCTTTCCTTTGTCCATTGCTTTATTGCATAATATATGTATGACAATGATGGAATTACCTGCCAAATCAATCATGTAGTGTGCAGCTGTTAAGAGGTTGAGTTCCAGGAATGGAGAACCAGAAAACGGTGCTTTATAGACAAAAGGGTGATGAACATGTCATGTATGCCATGAGATATTCACTAATAATCTGCAGAAACTTCAACGTTTTGGCTACAAGGTGCCGAGTCATTGGTATTTGTTTTATAAAAGCCAGATGTTTTGTTTTGGGCTGCATGCATTTGGGGGACTTGATGGTTATTACTGCTATTTTTTGTGTACATAGGGAAATTTGTTTCAAAGCACATATAAAATCATATACATGTATGTAGTCGCTTTGGTACACAGTTACACATATACATGTACATACAGGCAGTCACACATATATTCGCTAAAATGTCACACTATATACATTATAGAACTGCCGATTAATTATTAACACTGTTGTCTAATCTGATGAGATCACAATTTTCTCATTAAAATGTCCAAATTGATTGCAAAAAATGACTAAACTATAAAAACTATTATTCTCATACTGAAATACATAAATCCATCTAACTTTGCGAAAACTGCGATGTTTACCCCCATATCTCTACCACTGATGTTAATTAGGCCTATGTACTGGCAGGACCCGGAAGGGACTACGGGACTTTTATATAAATACACTTTCCTGTCTAGATGTCCTGCATTGTATGCAAACCTTCAACTCTGATCCTACGTGTATTTTCATGAAATTTAGTCACTTTTCTTCAAAAGCTGAGAAACTGGCAAGCGCTCTTCTCACCACGGATCAAGTTAGCCGGGCATAGACTGGGCACATTCTTCCGGGGATAAATACACTGTAAAATAATTCTGTTAAATGAGCAGTTTTGCACTATATTTTTGCAACAACTGTAAATGCAGCTTACTGTAAACAAACGTGTCTGCTACACGTATTTACTGTGCTTTTGTGAATGCAGTACAATACATTTACTGTATATTTAACAGTAATGTTTTATGATATAAGCTTTGACCTCAAGTGGCTTTGCTACTTTTGCCAAGTGATTATCTGTTCTATGCAAATATTTGACATTAGTCTCACAAATGTTTGTGCTTTTTGGATGTTTTACACGTAAATGCGAACCAGTGTGTGAAAAGATAAATCGGATGTGATAAATGAAACATCTTACTTTTTCATCTTCCAACCATAATTACACTTGGGAGCCAAACAATGCTCATATATACCATGTCAGTGCACATTAAGAATGCAAATAAAGTTCTGCCGTGATGAAGGCTTCTGAATACAAGTTATGTGTATTTTACCTAATTAAAGAAGAACTGTTAACCCTAACCCTCCTCAGTCCGCCAAAATCGTTCGGGCGGTTTTGGAAGATTGAGGGTGAATGGCAAAAGTGCATGGCTGATGTCAAAGGATGCCATGCGTGAAGGTTATGGTTTAGACCTTGTGTTGTTCGTGCTCAGTCATGAATAATTTCAGCCCGATATTTCTTTTGAATCAACCGCACTGCTCAAGAATGCCATTCGCTCAGCCCCAACATAATGACAGCAATTGCCGGAGGGTTTTGAAGGATTGAGGCAGTAGGCACACCACCAAGTAACATTTTCAAGAAATGTTGGAGGATTTGGGAGGATTGAGGGAGAATCCATTTTTTTCACCTCCCAAAATTGGAGGATTCTGGAGGATTGAGGAGGGTCCCTATAATAGCAAAAAGGGCCTTGGGGGTTAGGGTTAAAATTAACGTGAACCCTAAATACACACGTAGAATGAACCCATAATCAATGAAAACGGTAACTTGCTGTGTCTAATGTCTACATCAAATTAATGTAATTGAGATAAGATACTGTTACTGTCCAATAAATGACAGCAATTTACCATTAAAAAATTACAGCAAATCATTAACAGTATACTACTGGCGCCTGTGCTGTCAGGCCCTACTGTGAAATAAATATATATTTATATAACATTAATACCACTTCAAAATAACAAGCAGTATGAAAATGTAATCATAATACAACAGTTTAAACTGTATTCTAAACCTTTTATTTCACAATTGTAGGTGGTCAATGTGAATAACAGGCTGTATATAACTGTTGCATGTTTCACTCTTGTCTAGCAGTTTTCCCCAATTCTCATTTAATCCATCGTGTGATCTCTAATGGCAACGCTAATTAGGAACAGTTTTGAAAGATCCAGTGACCGCTCGCGTCTCGCCATGTTGACACGCCAAGGTAGACTGTACTCGGACGCTCCCCTTGCTCAGCCTCTGACCAAGTCTGGTTTATCATGGGCGGAGCTTCTCCCCTCCCAACGCTTACGTCCCCGTCGCTATACTCGATCCAGAACGCGCGATCCTCGGAGTCGGAGACGATTCCGACAGTGCTGACCTCGATCTGGCCTTTGTCGCACAGCTTGCATCGACGGATGGCGCTCTTACTGTTAACGTAACCACCGATGACTATTTCATGTATGAGAAAAAAATTGAAGCCCTCGTCATTGAGGATGTCGGTTAATTGCAAAAGGGAGCTCTATTTTTTAAGGTATAGTTCGTGGTTTAAGGTTGAACGCAATAATAATAATGATAATGAAAAAAATCTAAAGTTAATGCTAAATATCCCTTATTGTCTTCTCAAAAAGGAAATCGAACGTTACCACGTCGTAAAGGAAGGTTGCACATTTGGTTTACCCGAATTTTTATGATATTGTCTGATTTAGGCTTATGAAATTACTGAAGCTTTTATTCCATTGATTTGTTTGCGTTAACTGCTTTGATAAAAATCGAAAGGGGAGTCTTTTCTACGGAAACTCATTACCGCGGCTAAAAGGTTTCTTTCACGTATGTTCGTGAAATTACCACGTACGTACACGATATCATGTACATACGTGATAGTTTTACGTACGCATTATTGGTGTTCACGGACGTACCTGTTAGCTTTGTGTACGCACGTGAAAACGCAGAGGTCGATATTTGTGATATTAATGTACATCTGTAATAATGTATCGGTATTCAGAATGGCATATTTATGGCTTTTAAAACTTGTTTTCCCTTATTTGGGTGAATGTATTTTAGTTGTTGGAAGTCTGAAACATTCTTCAAAACCAACTTCAGTTTTTTGCTCACCACAAAAAAATGGGGAGAGGGAAAATGATTCAATAGCCCACCCCCCCAAAGGTGGAGGGGATTATAACCCCCACCTCGGATTTACGCCCATAAACGGGCGTGACAGGTGCGATTGCCTTAAAAAAACGTTTTCCGCAGCACCGAGTAATTTACCTCGGGTAGTAATATGCCTCTTTTGCAATATTTCACTGTAGATTCACGGGAAAAATACTTCGTCGAGTTGTAAAGTTATTGCATTCGCCTCGTACCGTGTCCATGACACAGTTAGTAGGCCATGCATGTGCGTGCGCGACCTTCGATAACCACTTTTGCGTCAACTTACACCCCAATGGAAGTCTAAAATCCATTCTTAGTTGACCAACTAATAATCATGGCCACAGAGGTAGATATGTCTGGAAACATAAGTGTTCGACGTCTGAAAATCGTAGGTTTTATTGATGAAAATTGTCCCTCTGTGCAGCTTGGAAACGGCAGCCACGTTGGCCACTATTGTACAGCTGTACACACCACCCACACAAACGAAACGAATGTTATTTAACGATATAAGAACAAAATTTCTGTTTTCTCGAAAACAATATTGTTTACGGAAATATTTGCCAGATTGCCCGGGGCTGTTATTTAGTTTCTTTCAAGTAAGATATTGAAGGATTATCTGGCATTCCCGTTCTCGTGATTGTAGAGGACACAATGGACGGTGATGTTGTCGAAAACTCCATGAATAAGAACGGAGATAGTTCTCAGAAAGTTTTATTTTACCTGAACTACAAAATCTGTTATGATTTTTTTTTTCTGCGGTTGACATAAGCCTAGTTTTTACTCCTCGGTTGGAAATAGGACAGCAGTATTGGCTTATGTTTATTCTAAAGCATCAAAAATCTGTTGTAGGTTTGAAATGTCCCATGCAAACACGCTAACTTGCTTGGTTCGACCTACAAGAGCTAATGCTAAGGAGTGAAGTGCACGATGAAAAGAACATCACTCACTTATCTCGTAAATGATCCCAGAGTCTTGATCTCCGCGCCGTGACGAAAGCGCGAGATTGCCGTTTCTTGGGGCTCGTAGAGTGAAGTCAACTCGAAAGTGCGTGCCCAACTCCACGTCAGATAAGACGTATGTGTATTTGTACGGAGTCATCGGTAAAGTCTCATACGAGCAAATCCCTAGAATAAAATCCAAGAATGGAACCGATTTTTTTCTATGAAATTCATCCTCTGCTTTGAGTCATTGACAGATTTGCGTCTCAAATCACACCGCCACACGTTTCTTATTACCTGTTGTCGTGAGGGTTGTCGGCATAACGGTAGGCTGAGAGCTGTACGATGAATGAAATGGGGTTGTCTGTCGAGAGAATCGTTTTTAACAACAAATTCGAAATAAATATAGGCATCTTGATGTCTTTTGTTTTAAGATACAAATCGGACGCAGAGCGGTTTAAATTTACATGCATCAAAATTGCATTCGATTATACTCGCAGGCTGGTGCTAATGCTGATTTGCAGATGGGCGTTTAGGAGTCTTCAATTTATGAAAGGGCACTAGAATTACAAATTATCTTGGCATGTGGCAGAAAAAGAAGTACTGTCTCCTGGTAAGTGCAAGATCAATCTGTTGAGAAGTTTGTTGATATGTAAGATGGTGTGCAGTTTTTAGTGTTGGTTTCCAGCAGATAAACAACAAAGGTATAAGCCCTGGAACCGGGTATGCTTGATCGCCTTCGGGGGTCGGGCAGGAATTTCCCAGAGTTTTTCTCCTTAGAATTCATAGACGAGGTTTTATTTCTGGGTTTCCTAATTAAGGTACTCAACAGAGAAATTTTGAAGTATAAAATCGGGGTTAAGGAGTTGAAAACGCTGACACTTTCCCTTCATGGTGGGTTAGGGTTTTTTAAGCATGGAAAACAGAAAAATCGGGGAAATCCCACTTTGTATGGTGGCCTCGGAGAGACATCAACAATCGTCAAAATTGACGTCAATGTTTATGAAATGTTAAATTTATGACCCACTCTTCCGTCGCGAATATTGCCGACAATATTCGCGACCAAATTCACGACTTGCTCTCTGGTGTGGTGGTAATGAGTGCATAGGGTTGTGATGGTAATCTACCTATTCAAGATAAACTAGTCGAGCATGCAGCGTTCGCACGTGCACTTGCACGTGGTTGAAGCTGCCCGCAGGAATATATGCGATCACTGTGGCCAAGGCAGTCCACACGCGGTGGTAATGTTTACATTTAGTGCAATCCAGTCACGTGGGTGAAAAGGTCTGTAGCTGAGCAACTTCTCTCAATACCTGGCTGTCTGGAAAAAAATCGCGGCAATATTTGCGACCGGTTTACAACGAGTCACGAATTTGGTAGCAAATATATGCGTCAGTATTCGTGACTGAAGAGCAAGTCGTGAATTTGGTCGTGAATATGGACGTCAATATTGATGATTGACGATGTCCCTCCAGGGCTACCATAATTTTGCCCCTCCCCGACTTACATGCAAAACCTGAATAGGCTTACTTCACTGATCATGTCCCCAGACGATAAGACACGAACCACTATACCCTATTACTTAGCACTACAATTATTTTTGGTGTTTCAAATACCTTGTTGGTGTCATAGTAAGTGCAGAATTCACCTCGGACAAACTCCTGTGGAGACCTGTGCCTTGTGCTGTGGTTGAGTTCACACCTTTGAATCCGACGGCAGAAGTTGAACGATTGGCACTCCTGAGAGAAGTGGCACATTTGCGCGCAGGTGACCGAACTGACAGGCTCTATGGTCTGGTGAACGCTGCCTGTTAGGGAGCGTTGTTCGACTGGAAAATACTCCAACTGGCCAATTCGGGTGCAAATTTTATTGTGACCAATTGATACCGTCCAGAAAGGGCAGGAAAATAAAACAATTATCAGCAACATTTTGGTAGCCCTTGGTGCGATACACCGCAGCGCGTCGTGAATACTCACTGTAGCCTCAGAAACCATTGCTACATAAGCTTTAACTTGGTCCCGTCATGAACGCACCTACACTCTGCTACTTTTAATTAACAAGTGTCACATAACATGACATGAGGCAGGAGTTACTGATTATTACTACATGTACAGCTGATAAAGTTGGCGGTAAGGCAGGCCCTTCCGGGTGCTACTTTCGTTGATGATTGGTGGTGATACAATTGGCGGTTTACTGCAACAACAAACGTTTATACATTTAATTTAGAAACAATAAGAAATACAATAAATCATTGACTAAAGGAAAATAAATGCAGGTATGCAAATGTTTTCGTGTCTTAACATGTTCAACTTGTCTTGACTTATCCAAAGATAAATAGCGATGTCACACAGACGCCAAATTTCCGGTCGGCTATTTTGCCGATGTACAGATTACCCTCCACAATCCATCGAACCAAACTCACCTCACATACAAATCTTTCTCGTTTTAGTATCGAAGTGATATTTAAATAAAGAAATACAACTAGTTTTTCATGCTTGTCGAACGTTTTAACACATTTTCTTGATGAAATTTGTTCTGAAAATATTGCTTCGAGTGCTCTCCAGAAATCAGCATCGGCGTTTGGGACTTATGTGACTTGTGATCGCAAGAAATCTTGTTTTCCAATGACATTTCAAGGATTCATGGGTAAATATGACGGTAGCCATGGTAACCATTTATCTATATAATAAAGACTAGCTAGGACATCCACGTGTGTTCATGGGGCTCATTACCAAAATGCATCACGTGTGCAAGATAGTGAACAATGGCATAACAATTATGTCTGATTTCTCGTGCTCTGGCTACAAAATGAGGCATCATTCTGTTAATGGATTTTCAAGAAACGGAGCATAAATAATGAAATTTCTCACAACAAATCCAAATTACATTAATTGTTTTATTGTTCGTTAGCACTGATATTGTGCCTCAATAAAGTAATGAAAAAATGCGGTTATAAATAACGCAATAATTGTTTTGTTTTGTACCTGAAAAAACTTGAGTGCTGCCAAATTTAATCAACATCTATTACAAATGAGTTTTCCAGGTTATGAAACGAGATTCGTATGAACTAGAAGACTGTCTTAGTCGATTGCACTCAAAAACTGGGAGTCCGTTTGAAAAAAAAATTGTGAATTATGTGAATCGAGACATTTTGTAACCGAAAAATACGTCACATGTCTCATCTAAAAAGTTTATGTCCTAATAAAACTTAATTCCTTGAGTTAGGAATTATTGCTTTGTCAAACTTTTGACAAAAAAGAGGATACCCTTTCACCATACTCTTAGCGGCGAGTCACGGGTCAAGTGCAGTGGTGTATGCGTGTTTACGTGTGTACGCGTGACATGTTCCTGCACTTGTGCTGGGACCTTTCAGAAGAGTAATGTGATGCTGTATGCTGTGCATTTACCGTTAGTCAAAATTTATTACGGAGTAAACATTTTTCTTATGGGATGGAGGCTATGCCCTCGGCCTCCCTCTCCAAAACAAGCCAAAAATAAAGAGAAAATGCCAGCATATCGTTTCCGGAATTAACTGACCATTTTCTTATTAAATAACCGACTCGAATCGATACTATTAAGCTGTTTTTGTGTATGTGTGTGTTTTTGTTTTGTTTCTAATTCATTTTTCACACCTGTTGTCTACGGTCTTGCCTTGGCATGTTTTTACTTTTGGTCGGTTTAATCGTGACGTGTTTAGTATGTAAAAATTTGAGAATTCCAAGACATACGATGCCAGAAATCAGCGTCGGCCATCTTTGAATTTGGGACTTATGTGACGTGTGAAATCGCAAGTAATCTAGTTTTCCCATGACATTTCAAAGAATCACGGGTAAACATGACGGTAGCCATGGTAACCATTGATCTCCCTAATAAAGACTGAATAGGACATCGCGATCGCGCATTTTTTGTGCACAAAATGCGCAGCCGAACAATGGCAGCGCGCTGCGTTTCAGGAGGGTAATGTGATGCTGTAGCCCCTATGCATGTTGTGCATTTCCCGGTCGGCAAAATTTATTGCGGAGAAATCATTTTTCTTATGGGACGGCGGCTACATGCCCTCGGCCTCCCTCTCCACAAGTAGCCAAAAATAAACAGAAAATGCAAGCACATCATTTCTGGAATTAACTCACCATTTTCTTATTAAATAACCGACTCGAAATCGATAATATTAACCTGATTTTGTGTTGAATTCATTTTTCACACCTGCATTGTTGTCGTCTTGCTTGGGCAATATTTTCACTTTGGGTCGGTTTAATTTGTGTTGTGTTTATTGTATAAAAATTTGAGAATTCCACCAAGACATACAATGCCGTGAGGTTTTGTTAGTAAATACGATGCCCAAACTGTCCACATGTTTTTTCCGTCTGGTTTTGATGAGTCAACACTGAAAATTTTCATCAATAAAGTGAAAGTGGGCCAAGTCATTTTAATTTACACACTCGCAGGAAACAGTGTACGAAAATTTATTTATAGGCCTATATTTAATAAATTTCATTGAAAACCGACATGTGGCATACGGAAGGGTGAAAATCTTTTCTGTGAGAACAAAGTGAGTGCAGCTTTAACTGAGCATCCAAACTAAATTACTGCCATTTTTACCACAGACACCGAAATATAAAGCAGAACAAAATCTGAACATTTTAGGGGTACACAATAGGGGATTAATACGGGCGATTCACAATAGTGCGCCACCAAGAGTTTGCAACACGTTGGCCAATCACAACGCGCGAAATTTGTCGACCCTTTCCAAACGCGCAGTGTGTTGGCAAATTTCGTGCATTGTGATTGGCCAACGCGTTGCAAACTCTTGGTGGCGCACTATTGTGAAACGGCCGTATTGGTAATTTTGAAGCCCCCGATACGACAAAAATGGAACTGCATTTTTTTTCTATCGGCTCGACGGCAGGCGGGTGAAAGCTGGCTACCTTTCACGGCCTCCGTGTAGCAGGCCGCGTGCAACCATTGATCTCCATTCGGTGCGTTCGATTAGCTTCCCTGAATACACCAGTGTTACACCAAGGGAAGCCTCAAAATGAGGCTAATTGAACGCTGCTCTGAAATATGTGATTGCTGAGCTTTCGGTTACTGAGTAACTGATCACGGCGCTACTCAGCCCTTCCAAGGCATTCTGGGAAAAGGTCAAGTCCCCGCCGCGCCAGTTCCATCAGGTCCATGCTCGAACAGTCCATCCATGACGTCATAACACTCGGGCAGCCTCCAGAGACCTGCCTCCAGAGACCTGCTGCCACCCGGGGTAGTGGTGGCTGACACCGGGGCAGTCACAAAGATCACGTGATGGCTAAACAAAGGGTGCGTTCGATTAGCTTCCCTGAATACAGCAGTGTTACATTCAAGGGAAGCCTCGAAATGAGGGTAATCGTTTTTTACAATAAGACATGCCAGGAGGGATCATAGAGATATTTCTATAAATCACGAATTTGGGACTAGTACTTTTAAAAATTCGGGGTATTTCTTTCACAAAAAGTCCCAACCTGTGGGCCTATTTTGGATAGAGGCGGGCGGTTACATTCAGAGCTTAGCGCATATTGCTACTATTTTCGGGGTATCTTCGGGGAAAGGCGAATAAGAAAATCGCGTCGCTAATTGGGATAAAATTGAAACGAAAAGTGAACTTCTGGCCATGATCTTGAATTTCCAGTGAAAAACCGGAGGCAAACCTCTTCCCTAGAGTCAAAAGGCAGCGCAATTTCTGCCCGGTTTTGCACTGTTTTCTATGGGCTCGTATTTGGTGTAGTGCAACCACAGGCGCGCCGTAATATGCGCATTTGACGTGGAGCACACTGAGTACGCGCAACGAATTTTATTCCGGAGTACAACTAGGACTATCCGCTGAAGACCACCCGTCAGTTTATAGGTAATTGGCTTGGGTAGTAGCATAATAGCAAATTAATTAAAGAATTTTAAATACATTATGGTATAATGATCGATCTGAGACTAATCCGAGGAGACGCCAAATATACTGCTGTGGCACTGCTCTCACGCGTATGTTCCTAAGCTTGACGCGTGCGTGCATTGTTGGCAATTTCCTACCCGATTGGTCAAAGAGGCATTAAACGCGAGCGTGCAACCTGTCCACGAGTGTTGCGCCACCACGGTAATGGCTTCTAATTCTGTTTTCCGAATTATACTGTCCACTGTGTATTTGCATCTACACCACAAGCACAGAGAGATGAAGTATGATGCAGATGTATTTCCACCGCCCACCCCACCGATTTTTCAATCGATTCTAAACCCCATAGTGTCACAGTAATCAATCATTTTTTGTCACCGACGAGGCTTGCCATTACTGACATGGCAATAATTACAGCAAAACAGTTACACTTTGTGTTTTTGTATTTTTAAAAGTCGGTTACAACCAAGGGCTGATACAAAACCAATTGGGGCAGCAATTTGTTTTCGACAGGACAGGGGATTTCGGAATTTTTTAATGTAGGCCCTTACCTTTTATATGGCCCCTGTCAGGGTGATCCTGAATGGGGGGGGGGGGCTTTACACGCTTGAGGAAGGAAGGGAAATGAAATAGTCCATCCAAAAAGTGAAAAAACGACTTTGCTCTGTTTTTTTTGGGGGGGGGTGGCCCTGTCCACCTGATCTGCCGATGGTTACACAACATTAATGGCAACAAAAATGCTCTTCGATTACTAAATATCTCGACTACTGTGACTTTTTGTCTTTAATTAATCAGACTGCTTTAATCCCCCTTGTTTATTCCTTTGATGCCATAAGCGTTTAACATCATGCTAGCGCTGGTCATAATATTTGCCTTTGGACAGAAAGTATTTATGAGATGCTTGTAAAGAAATGCTCTCCATTTTCTTCTGAAACGTGGTCATTAAAGAAATGATGTGCATAAAATAGTCGTTGTATTCAGCTCAAGGCCATTTTCTGGTGCGCGTGCGCACATGATTGAAATTGAATACTTAGCGCGCCATGCGTATGTCATTGCACAAACGATGGCGCGAGATTGATGCCTGGTGAAGTGCAAGTACTGGCTGAAGTTTTTGTGGCGTAACTTTCTCTGCAATTCATAGGCTTACAGACTTTGTTGCAAAACAACATGAGCGTTCAACTTTCGTCTGGAGCGTTAGAGGTAAAAAAATTGAATCTATCAGTTTGAATGCAGGTCTAGGTCTAACCGTTAGTTCGAGTTTTTCCTACCTCCGTGTTTGGACCCTACCATCATGACCATGATGGAGCTACAATTTACAAATCCCCTGTTTTAACCCCATGATATGTGGACATGATGGGGCGATAGGGTCCAGTACCTTTCAGTATCAGTTAAATTTCCCATAGGCCCTATGTGTCTGTGTAGTGGGGGAAATCAAGTGGAAGGAATTTTTGATTGTTTTTGAGCTTTACTTCGCCCCATTTCCACGTCGCCCCGGCTAACCACTTCGCCCCATCCCCACGTCGCCCTAGCCCCACACGTAGGGCTGTGGTGGCTCTCTTTTAGTTTTACTATCTGTCTCTTTTCTGTCACCACCACAGCCCTACGTGTGGGGTTAATGTCGCCCCATTTCCACTTTGCCCCAAGGATGTTAGTTACAACTTACAGGCACAAGCCCCTTCAGCAAAATGGTAGAGAGAGGAGTTCCACAAACAGCATGGAGTTAGGCCTAGGCCTATACATGTTTCTAGAAAACTCTATGGCATTCATTAACCCTAACCCTCCTCAATCCTTCACCTGTTGGAGGATTGAGGAGGGTTAGGGCTAGGCTAGCCCCACTCGTGTGGCCCGGACTCTCACTCCCGCTCCATCCTTACTACCTTAGCCACTTATCCGTATACGCAATTTCGTGTCGGCATACTGAACATTTTCGGTGCACCCACTTATCATTGTGGGTGCAATTTCTTTTACACACAGAGATGATCCTTAGCCTCTCAGCTTTCTTAGCCCCATTTATTGAATGATTTACTCGCATTGTTCTGGTATTTTCCAGTCTTTTTGCTTTCACCCATTCCATCTCATGGGCTCACTCTCACAGTCACCATCTTTAAAATAAGGTCGTTGAACGTTATGTCTTGACATGGAACAGCTGTCGAGAAGACGAGGGGTCAAGTGACGTAATGTTCAGCGACCTTATTTTAAAGATGGTGACTGTGAGAGTGAGCCCGTGAGATTGAATGGGTGAAGGCAAAAAGACTGGAAAAACCAGAACGTGAGTGAAATCATTCAATAAATGGCACTAAGAAAGTGGAGAGGCTAAGGATCATCTCCGTGTGCAAAAGAAATCGTGCCCACGATGATAAGTGGGTGCGCTGAAAATGTTCAGTACGCCGACACAAAATTGCATATACGGATGTGTGGCTAAGGATGGAGCGGGAGTGAGAGTCCGTGCCACACTAGTGGGGCTATCATTAGGCCGAAATTAATGTCGACTGTAACTCCCCGGTTCTTCTCAGAACCACACACACTCAAAGAGATTGATACATGGTGCAACCGCAATCATTGTTACTCTTCTAGTTTCATTCACCATGAAAACCTTCAAGTCTTATAATGTCAACTGTGTTGTCCATGGTGAATTAATAGGCCTACATATGGTTGGACAAGCATTTGTGACCCACTCTGTGAAAGCAAGTCTTAAGTCACCAGAGCCACTTTTGAGTAAAATGTCCTTTAGAATAATTTTGCACAGTGTAAATCAATAGGAACCCACAGCATTTTTCACCATGGAGTATCCACTTTCATCAGGATGCCAAACTGAGTGATACACATCAAAACAAGAAACTGAATTTGCTCTTTCCAATACAAATGAAAACTCAAAAAGTGGATCTGGCGACTTAAGACTATTTTTGCAGAGTGGGTCACATTTGGGTTATTTCGCATCCTCTTCAAATTTATTTCAAAGCGATAGGCTTACAAAATTCTCTACACATGATTCTGTTAATTGTCAATGCATCTAGACAGGTGCCAGGGTGCAGATAAACCGTGGCTCGCCGCAAAATAACCTAAAAATAAACTCATGAACACAGAAAATACACACACACACAGACAAGATACTAAGTTCTGTGAATTACATGTAACTTGAAGAAATTTTGCAACATCGATGTTTCTTGCGATGCGTGAGGTCATGTACATGAATGATCCCTGCGGAATGAATAGATTGGTTGCCACACTCCATCCGGCATTCTTTTGCTTTGGAGGCAGGTACCAGCGCTTTGTGCATGTGTCTTAACCACAGCGACAGCAAAACACGAAGAGAACTCGAGAAATTGACAGAAGTTGCTTTTCACATGTTGCAAATGTAACTGGGAAACATGTACATGTAAACACAGGCATTATAATGAGGAAAAGGTTGCTCTGAGGTATTTGTGAAGACAGAATAGAAACAGGATATATTTATTTGTCGTTTTTATATTTATTAAATTTGCTTTCTCTAAGTTGCCAATACAGTGGAATTCTGCCATACCGAACATTCGGCTGTACTGAACATCGTCCTTGGCTCCCAGAAATTTGTGCACAGAGCCTACCGAACACTATTCAGTTGCCGTTTGTAATTCCCGAACGTCAACATGATAAAACAGTCGGTGTTTTTATGTTGGAAAGTGACAAGTGGCCATTATTCCCCAAGGATTAGAAGGGAAAGCCACTAGCTGTCAACGGTATTGAATGGACACTGGTTTTGCGACTCTGCATGATCGTGTGCGGAAGAAAACTGCACGTACGCGCGCGCACTTTGGCATTGCACTAACAATAGTCTAAAGAGGGTGCCCCTGATATACAAATCAACCGAGATTCCCCACAGCATTAGAGATTGATCCTGAGCGGTAGCTTCATGACTTTTAGGATAACTTTATACTAATTTTGTAACTCAAGATTAAATAAAAATAATGAACAGATACATTTCTAGATACGTTAAACGTGAATGTAACGGCAAAACATCACAAAAATAGCGAACCATAGTATCACAAGAGGGTGCAATTCAGTCAGACAAAAGAGGGCGCTATTCAACATGGCAGTTAATTTTGCTATACCGAACGACCACTATACTGAACATTTAGCATGGACCCTGTCGTGTACGTCATAGTGGCGTTGCACTGAATATATTGTTAGGGTCTCGCCAAAAAATAAGGGTAGGTCGAGAAACCAGAAGCATTGTTTTGGCCCTTGCAAATTGGATTTTCCGACCATTATTTAGTTACTAAAACGTCAATTATTATTTGTTGCATTTAGGCCTATGCCTCTATGAGTAAAGACCAGAATGAACGATAATCGGAGGTGGGGCGAAGTTGTTAGGGGCAAAGTGGCATGGGGCGAAGTCACCGCCACCCGTTTTTTCGACGACTAGGTCTAGGCTTACAGCAAAACGCAGAAAGGAGGGTTAAGCCTAGGACATAGGCCTAATTAATTTCACTCAAACTAGCTTGTACCCCGAATTAAAATCCTCCGAATTCACCTCCAAAATGGGCCTTAAACTATCTAATGCGCTCGGCTTAGGATCAAGTGAGAATCTTAGATTCCATTATTGATGATAAAGTTTAATCAGGTTTGGGAAGAAAAGAGAAATTTCCCTTTCAAATCGGAAACAGTCTTGTCCTTGAGCTCAATATTGCCATTTTGTTCAAATAGCGATTTGAACTTTATATTAATCTCTTGGAGACAACATTACGGCACGCTGGCCTCTCAAAGCAGTCCTTGGTTAAGGTTTGCCCTTCATACAAACTTGTCAGTAAAATTAAACTTTTTGTCACCTTCAAGAAATTGAAATTGGAGAGTGCTATAACAGGAAACCACTATCTTCAGTGGGAAGTAAAGGGGATCCATAGAAGCCCCGGTCATTGGGAAAATGTGCTTGGACTTGTGATGTTTACCAGCAGCATTGAGTTGTGCTGGTGACTAATGAATACAGTGCAACTGTAGTAAGTATCAGGCAGCAGTGCGCCTGGCTGCATGTACAATGCCCATGTTACATCCCAATTGTAACAATGGTCCCAATGTCTGCAACTGTTGTAGGTCCAACTGCAGCACTGGCACTGAGTGTAATTTGAAATCGCCCAACTGATTAGGATGGATGGATCAGGATGTAGTTGGGACACATGCACAGAGTTGCGAAATTAGACCAAAAAAGTGCTTGGATAAAATGTCATAACACAATCAATTTTGTTCTGCCATTACCATCTTTTGATCTGCTATATTATATAAAAGGTAGAGTTGTAACGTGTAGTGTCAGGGGTTGAAATTCACTTAATTTTTCTTGGTCCTACCATAACCGCACATACAGCCGCATTCAGCAATCCTTGTTCGGGCGCAGGCCGTGACAATTTTTTTTTAGTTTGCCAGATCAGGCAGACCATGTCATAAATTTGCTTGCTCAAATTGGATCAACACTGGCCGAAGATTTCTCAGATTCCATGAATATTGTTATTTAACTAAGGCCTACTGCATACATGCAGTCTTTTATTAGGCAAAAAAAATACATGTAGTTGTGCTTTGCATGCCTATCAAAAATTGGGTTGGTAGCTCAGAACATTTTTGTTTGGGGGCAATTTTGTGCTGATTGAATGGCATCAGTGGAGGTGACAGCCTCCAAAAGTATCTCAAAAAGTGATGAACACCTGTCTTAAAATCAATGTGAAAATTTCTACATACGGCAATTCACAAGAAATTTATGAACAATTCACACAATCACGACAGCAATCACGACGGCAAACTGGCCAACAATATCCATGTATCGCGTGGTAAGCATGCGAGATGCATGCAGACCAGTGGGTGCTAAACCTTGTGCCATGAGCAGAACAACCTCTAATTACGCTCATGAACACAGAGAATACATACATATACATAAATAAGAGATCAAGTTCTGTTATTTAACTTGCAGAAAACCTCTTGCAACATAACATCGATGTCTTTCCGGCCTGCAGCCTTTTTGCATTTGCGACGCGTACGGCCGATGAAGAGTGTTTATGTACAGTACATTTAGTACATGTACAGTACAGACTGGTACTGGTTGTTACATGTACATTTCCATCATGCATTCTTTTGCATGGGTGCAGTGCAGAGCAGCTTCGTTTAATGCGTAGAGTTTCGCGCACGTGTTTTCATCCCTGTGACAGCAAAACGTGAATGTTGACGATGTGCAAAGAATTTTCAGGCGATTTCATGTCTGTGCAAGTAAAGTATACATACACGCATGGCGCTAGGTGACATGGGTCGGTGATGAGCGATCAGCCCTGATGAATGCCTTGGGCGTAATTAACGTAATTCCAACACAAAACTAATAATAAATCGGATGCCATAATCCCATGTGTCTGTTGATATTTTAAGAGCTGAGTTGGACAATTTGTCCGAGCATTTTTGATTTTGTTCGGACAAACACACTAAGTCCTAGGAAAATGTCCAGTGTCTCACCGTAATTGCACGCTCTGCATACAGGTACGCTAGCAACATTCTGCATTCACATATGGCACAACAGCATTTAAAAGACATGTATGTCTTTGTTTTCAACATGCAGGCAATCAATGATGGTGCACAGATAGACAAGCCTGTGTTCCAGCTTTTGGTAAGTAAGCCTAGCTAAATATGAAAAGCAATGCTGTTAGGCTTGAGGGAAAAAAGTAGATTCCATGTTAAGGTTTGAGAACCTGCTTGAAAGATTTGCATGGATCACATAACAGCTGTTGTCATCAACTTCAAATGATGGCAAAGTAACTTTGCAACATCAAAGGCATATGTGCATTTATTGAGGGAAAGCACACTTCAGCTGCGATGTCATTTTGTGCCCCTTTTGCTTGAAAATGGCGGAGGGTTTTTCAGCTGAAACTGTTGAAGCATTCATAATGGATGTTTTGTTTGTGTTAGGCTTTGAAGAAGCTGAACCCCACTGCTGCCACCAACAATTCTGTTGATCGCTACAGAATACTTCTTTCTGATGGAGTGCACAATAACACAGGTATATTTTGTTACTGACCAATCATGAAGTCATCGTCAATTTGGTTTTGATGTGGTCTCAACCCTAGTTCTTGATTCCTTCAAAGTGCATTGAGGTGTCATGAAGGATTATGTGCCGTTGGGCAGAGATGCCAACTTGTACGATTTGGGCGTAATTTTTACGATTTGTTTTATCCGTTTACGACTGTACAATGCAGACTTAGCTTTTTACAATTTCCTACTCCAAGGTACAAAACCATACTCTTGTGTGTAAAACTATATTAAAGCTAGCCCGGAGCCGGTCTCGTAATGTACGCGTCAGAAAGGTGTCGCTGGCACTCTGTGGTTTGTGCATACAAGCTGCGTAAAGAGCGGTAGAAAGTAGCGAGGTTGAACATCCACTTACACCCCAGTTAACTCTATGATGAAGTGGGATGACTTTTCTAGCATATCTACATGTACATGAGATAAATAACAGTGTCCATGTAGATCAACGTTTTATATATTCAGTGTTTGCTGATTTAAATCGGGTGGTGAAAACGAATTTGCTCATGCTGGCGAAACTAGAAGTCACATGACCAAAATGATGCTCAGGGATCTGCCGCTGCTGGTCGGCGCCGGTCGGGCCAGACCGGCACGCAGAATTGCCGACCGCCACAATCTGCCAAATCAACTTTTCCAACCGGCATATATTCCCGATAAGAACCCAAATAAAATAGCATCTTGGTCGAGGGATCGATCGTGAAGATATG
>NW_019091535.1:281024-297466 GCF_001949145.1 Acanthaster planci | reverse complement strand
CCAAAAATTTTCTGGTACGTTCCGCACCAACCGATGGTGGCGCTCCGCTTAGATAGTCCTGCCGGCACTAAAACCATCCTGGGCAGAACCCTGGATGCTATCTGATCGGACAATAATGCTAACAGATAACCAAGTGGTCTCTCTTTAGCGGATTTAGTTCAGATTTTGTGCAATTTTTAATTACTTTTTCGTGTCAGGTTTCACTAAGTGCATTTAGTCATGATGGCTTATAATTCTTTGTAAAAATGTGTCGCAATAACCCAAAAGCCACCGAACATAGACACAAGAACAGATCACAGCTCCTTCCTCTATTTCCATTAAAACAAATGCACCTATAAATGGGGCCTTCAAATTCTCAACAGATCATAGGACTGGGTTGATAGATTTTGAGAAATACAAGTAAGGTGTCAATTTTATTGGTGAAGTAGAACTCTACATAGCAAACTGATTAACAATGCCATATAGAGACTTTCAAAAAGTCCCTTTATTATGCTATCAATTGCAGCACCTCTTGTTGGTGTGTCAGCCATCTTAAATTGGTTTGAAATGTTTCATTTTGGAACCAGACAGTAAAAATAAAGGGACGAAATAAAAGTGCAGTTTAAATTCATGCCAGTTTGGGTTTTAGAATAATTAAAAATTTGTGATAAATTATATCTAAATGTTTAAAGCCACATTAAAAAAATATGGGAGTGAGGTTTGAAATCCCAAATAGTCTGGAACCACCCCATTTAACTGCTTTAATTGAATATTATAGATTTAGGGAATGAAAGATAAAAAATGTCTGCGGTCAATTGAAAGGTTGAATGTTATTTTCCTCAGTTATTCATATTGACTCAGCTTTACCATTGAGTTCCTTCACAGTGCTGGGTTTGGGTAGATTCAGAAAAATTTCTACCCAAAATGACACAGGAACTTGTTCTTAAACAACAACCTGTGGTGAGTTATGAATATCTCCCTTGGTTCTCCCTGCAGCCATGCTGGCAGTGCAGCTGAATCAGATGGTGACAGATGGTCAGCTGGAGCCCAACACAGTCATTTGCCTGGATCGTTATGTCTGCAATAAGCTGCCTGGGAACAGGTGAGCCACTTACATGTAATGTCTCTTTCGAGTTAATGGTGAGGAAGTTTCAGTCACAATAATGTTCAGGTACCTTAGTGTGATTTGGTTAGCATTATTGCCTGGCAGTGATTTTCCTATTATATCAGTGGAAATAATTCATCTTTTGGGGAGGACAAAAACCTGCAGAATGTGTACTTGCACCAAAAATTTAATCCCCTACACAGTGTACAAGATGCAAGATGTGCTGCTTTGGAAAGTTTGGTTTATGTTGATCCTTTGGCAAAATTGTTCAAGAGATTTGTGCTCAATCACTGTTTTAAGTTGATACGAACCAAATTGCATGTTGATGAAACAGGAAGGTTTTTTTTACCCTAACCCTCCTCAATCCTCCCAAATCCTTCTGGCAGTTTTGGAGGATTGAGGGTGAATGGCGAAAGTGCGTGGCTGATTGTGAAGGATGCCATGTGTGAAGGTCGTGGGTTAGACCTTGTGTTGTTGCTCAGTCATGCATAAATTCGCACTGCCTCAACTAACATGACTAATGACAGGACTTGCCAAGGGTTTTGAAGGATCAAGGCAGTGGGCAAACCTCCAAGTAACATTTTCAAGAAATATTTGAGGATTTTGGAGGATTGAGGGAGAATCCAATTTTTCACCTCCCAAATTGGAGGATTTTGGAGGGTCCCTAGCAAAAAGGGCCTAGGGAGTTAGGGTTAACGGTATCACTCAGCTTGCTATATCCTGTCAATTTAACACCTGCTGCAGAACTCAACTGTCAACACGATTTCCCTAATTCTCAGAAAGATAAACTCGTAAAAATGTAATTACTGTTACATCTTATTCGATTCCAGATCTGTATATTAGCAGTATCAGAGAGTTTACAAGTTCAGAAACGAACTAAACATTGAAAGTCCTTGCTAAGTAAAAACATAATCCATTATCATACTGTTGCTTAACTGTAAGGTTGAGCTTACATGTACTACATAGCATGAGAGAAAACTGGTGCTTGAGCACTATTTCATGGCAAAGGTGGGCTGATAGATTTCTTTTATCAGGTCACTGATTTAAGCAATTCTTCTTGGATTATGGTTACTTTTGCATTACTTACTGCTACTGTGTCTGTGAAATAGACAGGGGTTGTGTTACCGCAAAATTAGGTGTTAAGCAGTGCTTTGAAATTGGACCCTGTTACTAGCCATACTGTCCTGTAATGCATACTACTCGTGACTGGTAGTGATCCTTGTTTTTTCTTATCACTCATTTACATGCCAAGCAACATTTGCTGCTTAGCAATTCCATGAAAGTGTTAGGTGCAATTGGTTGATCGGCGCTATCATTTGATCTTTGTGAGGTTGGTTGGTCTGTTTGCACGATTTGTCCATAATTCTACCATCAGCCTATCGCCTTTCCTTCCTGTTCCACGGTTGTTGAAGATCATATAAAAGGGAAGTAAAGTAGGAGATCTCATACAGGATTGGCCAATCACACAAGGATCGGGAGTCAAACAGATTGGCCAATCACCCTCAATAGAATAAGGCGAGACGTTTGAATCAATGTTCAAGTGTGTCAGTTTTTTAGTGATTTTGTTTTCTCATGAAGACGCGTAGTGATCATCCTGGAATTGACTGTAGCAGCACCTGCTGGTCAGGTTGGCGGTAAGATTGGCAATCCGGTCGCCTTGCCTCTGGGTGGTGCCACAGGTGCCAACGGGCAACAGGCACCGGCGCCCCAACGACCTCTGCAACAGCAACAGGCAATGAGAGCTGGAGGTAAGGGGGTCAGGACAGGAACGAGTTGTGCTCTTCTTGTGTTTGTATTTAAGTGAGAACTCCAATGTGAGCTACCTACATGTAGGGAGTGTATGTAGGCCTCATGGTCAGCATATCAATGTTCATGTTTGAACTTCCACATTTGGATAGGGTTACACATGCACCAGCTTGTGTGTGGTTTTCGGCTGTTGTCTCAGTAATCAAAACTGTCATTTCACTCTCACTGGCCAAAACCTCACGTCCAGTTTTGCTGGCTTGTTCTTCAGTCAGCATTCATGCCCTTTTTGCAACAGCTGCATTGTTTTTTGTTTGTCCCAAGATCGTCCACACGTCATCCAGCCTTGAATCAAAGGCATTCCAGTCATATTTTTCATCCTCACTAACTTTTGACCTGACTTGTAATTTGTCTTGTGGTTTACTTTGGTTTGACTTGTGATAGATTGAAAGCACCACAGCACTTGATATGGAGGACAATAGTTTTGTATCACTGGTGTTGGCTCGAGTAAACCTTTTGTGCATTCGTTTGCAGCTACAAAACAGCCTCTGAGACACTATAGAGACACCAGCAGCGCATAACCTCTACTCTTAGGAATAAATATCATTCCCTGAGAAAGTTATCTTTCCTATTTCTAATTTCATACTGACGCCCCCAATTTTTCTTTGACCCTGATGCCACGATGTGTGTGCCCTTACATTGAAATGGATGGATTTGGGACTGTTAACCCAAACAGTCCTCAGTGTTCCAACAGGTGAAGGATTGAGGACTGTTAGGATTAAGGTTAAAAGTCTAAAACTGGCCTCAGCCTAAAATGATCACATTCAATAAGCAAATACTCCATTTGCTGTCATGTCTTACATTCCAGCATCTCCAATGTCAGTGGCTAAGGCTAACAGTTTCCCTGGTGCCGGCAGTAACTTCAGCAGGCAGCCCCAGGGAAGCTTCGGAGGGCCCGGCCCGTCTTCAGGCATGATGAGCCCACCCAAGCAAGCGCAGCCAATCAGCAGCCTGACCCCCTATCAGAACAGGTAGATGCTTGTTGGTGGACGTTTGACAGCATGCTTGGCAGTTAGGATATCGCGTGTCTGACCATGCCACCATGTGTTTTATTTGTAACAGACAGAGACCTTGGTCTAGCTCTAGATACAAGATTCATATCTGGCCTATCGGTGTCCACCAACGCTCGAATGCCACTTCCTTTTTGTGCAAATCCCTTATGTTAAGATGGTGCATGTGTTTTACATTCTGCTTAAAATTGGTCATTTGTGCTTGACATGTAATGCATCATTGTTTTTAGCTCTCATGAGTAAAAAAACAGTGTTATTTACTGCATTTGAAGCAGGTTTGTACTGATAAAACGTTGCTTTTGGAAAGGAATATTTTGGAACTACTTGTTTTAAGATGGAGACCGATTCTTTTCCCTCTTCTTCCCTTGATTTCTTATTTAAATCCAAATTTGTTTAATTTTGTCACAAAACAAATAAAACTGTTACACATGTAGCTAATTTGCTTGCTTTTGAATAGACATTTGAGCCAACTTGTCTCACATTTTTATAAAATAAAAAAAATCAGATTGAAATGAAAAAGTCAGACTTAAAATAAAAAAATCAACAACCCAGCCCATGAGCAAGTTTGGTCAAAGATCATTAGTTAGATTGTGGTTGATTCGTGGCACTCGTTGCCTTCAGTTATTACTATATAAACTATTCTAACATCACAAAATGTTAAGGTCAATGTATGTAATCTGTACACTTCTGAGGGTAGATAATAAGTTTTCCTCAATAATTAAATGTGTCCAACTTTTTGGCCTTTCTGAATAAAAGCACCCCATCAGCCGCAAAGAAGAGACTGGCTGATGGGAAGTGTTTCAGTGGGCTTGAGCACACGCCCGGCACACCCACAAAAGACCATATATAGGACAGTGTCTTCTCAAGAGTTTAATATTAATCCTTTCTTTGCACTGGTAGGTGGACCATCAAGGCTCGTGTCTCCAGTAAATCTGCCGTTCGTACCTGGAGCAACTCAAGAGGAGAAGGCAAGTTGTTTTCCATGGACTTGTGCGACCAGTCCGGTGAGATCAGAGCCACCGCCTTCAAGGATCAGTGTGACAAATTCTTTGACCTGATCGAAGTCGGAAAGGTAAATATTTGCTTGCTTGTAGAACTGAGGAATTTGTTGGACTGCACTGCATATTTACTTCTAAACATGGACGCCTTGAGGTAATATGGGACCTGTCAAGACAAAATGAGAGTAAAGTCGCATCCTGCTCTTTCCTATTTTGAGGGTTCAAAGACACATTGAAGTGGAGGTCAATTTTGGGGGGTTTGAAATAATGGAAAGAGAGATTGTCTCCTATTTCATTCCAAATATTTCGCAGAATCACATATTTAAAAATGTCATTTTGTCAGCAATTTTGACAATAGCATTATTTTTGCCTGGTCTGAAATGTTGAAACAATGTCGGGAACAAAGATGTAAAGCTGCAAGAATAAAGCCACATTGTCACTTATACTTTTACCCTAAGTGTTCCATGTACATGCCACTGGAAAGCTCTCTTTCTGCATGACAGGAAGGATACCATCAAGGTATCATTAGAAAGAATACTGCCTCTACTTTCCGGAGATCCTTATACATTGTAATCATATCTCATGGTTTGGACATATAAATCCCTTTCCTCCGGGTTTGGTTTTTTTCTGGGACACCCTGTATATTCATTAGTGGAAACACAGAAAATACCAAGTAAAGCTTAGATTTAGGGCAGTTACTGGCTGAAAAATAGATTCTTGTCATTTATTTAGTCCTTTGAATCTCTTCAGGTCTATTTCTTCTCCCGTGGCACCCTGAAGACGGCCAACCGTCAGTACACTTCCATCACCAATGACTATGAGATGACTTTCAACAATGATACAACAGTGGTCCCGTGTGAGGAAGAAGATGACTCCATTCCCACAATGCAGTTTGACTTCCGTTCGATCAACCAGCTGGAAGAAATGAACAAGGACGCCATTTTGGGTGAGTCAGGCATGCATCCGAAAAATAACCAATATGGGGATGAAATGCTGGTCGTAAAGCATAACAGAATTAAGATTTTTTTCAATTAAAATGAATATGGGATGATATAGCCAAAATTCCTATAACTTGTACATTATTGCAGTTTTATCTATTAGCTTTCAAAAACTACCTAGTTTTTCAACAGTGTTGACTTGGACATAGCATTTCCTATAGTGGAAAGTACGTGTTGCCACACGTACTTGAAAACAATTCTCTACATTTACGTCTTCTTAAACACAGGCAGATGATGTTTATTTGCAAGTGTTATCACAGCCATGCTGCGGTAAGCTCAGAGAGTAGCCTCAAATGCCTACGTCGTGTGGTAGTTTTTAGAGCATACAGAGTTACTGAGGGATCGAATGGCGTACCATTGCAGCTACGTTGCTTGCATTACTTAGCTTTTCTTTGCATACAACAATCTGTAAAAGACTGTGCAGTCTGTTTCTTTCGACTGTGGTGAATCATTTCTCAAGATGCTCATTTCGCCAAGACAACAAGGTATGGACTGATGGTTTTTGACTCGGTTTATATGATTACATAGTCAAAAGTTACCCAAAGTTTTCAAAATTTTCAAAAGTTTGGTAAGCTTGCAAAATGCACTTTCAACCAAGATATTTTTAGCAAGAACTTACTCCGCTTAATCATCCGTTCTGATCAGCTTCTATCAACTTTTCATCCGAAAATCTTTGCTGCCATTCATACTAAAGACAGAAGTACGACTTACTGTAAATTTTGGAGACTTTGGGACAGTACTGTATTAAAGCTTTAGTTGTGGAGGGATGCATGCCGTAAAATTGTAGTGAATTCTAGCATTCCATCCCCAGTATTGGAATTTGTCTGACACAAACACATTATTGACTTTTCTGGATATGCCTTTTGCATTTTCAAAACTTTGAATTTAGGCAAACAGTTGAATGTTTTTTTAAACTGCTAAATTTAGAAGTTTTTTGTGATTGTATATTTCATGATGAAGCAATGTATGTTATTGTTTGTAGAAGCTGTTAACATACAAAACTAAACTTGTTTGGCTATAGATATGTATTAATTTCACTGAGAATTAAGGAAAGAGCCCTTTTTCATCCTCTTGCAGATACCACAGGCGAAGAAGCAGCCGTTACTTCCTCGACCATTGCAGCCAAACCAACTGCCACTGTGACGCCTGTACCTGTTCTTGTGCCAACCACCTCAAGCCAAGCTCAAGGTCCACAGATTCAACCACCAGTCCAAGGCCGTCCTGTAGTTTTCATCCGGCCCACGTCAGACGGAGCTGGCCCTAATCAGCAGATGCTCCCGGGATATCCTGTTTTCACCTCTCAACGGTTCCCAGCACCTGGCATGACCCAACAGACATTTGCATTCCCTGGAGCTACTCCAATGATCCGCGTTGTGCAGCATCACAGCAGCATGCCAGATGCCAGGGGTCCCCCACGACCCGCTACCCCCACAACAACATCGACAGTGACTGTCACAACATCAGGCACAACAGCCACCTCCACTTTAGCTGGCCCTGCCCAGGGGTTTCAGATACACTTCCATCACCGTCCGGGGTACCCTCCACAACCTGTGATCCGTTTGATTCAGGATACACCACCACCCCGTCCGGGGGTCCACAGATGCATGCATGTCCATCATGGACAGCCGGTGTTTAGAACCCCGACTCCAGCCACTGCTCCTCAAACCACAACAGCTCCACCCACAAGAACCCACATCTCAGCTCCGCCCCCAAGTAATCCATCAGCACCACCTACAGCAGCTGCGACAGCAGCCGCAGCAGCAAGACAGCCATCCCATGGAACCCACTCAGCAAAATCAGCACAGTCTCCACCCCTCTCTGAGAGGAAGCCAGAAGCCGAAATACACAGGCCAGAACTGGCAGAGTTGGCGCAACGCATCCATAACTTATCAGCTGATGTGAAAACCATTAAACCTGGCAGTCGGGGAGTACCCTTGGATCCCAGAGAGAAGCAGCGCAGAGAAGCTGCTGAGGCCAGCAATGCCAGGAGGAAGGAAATTAAGGCCAAGGTCAAGACCCTTCGAGCAGAAAATGTCTCAGCAGCTTCTGAGATTATCCAGGATTCAGATTCCATGAACCTACCAGCACCTGATGATGAAGCTTTAGGGATCAGCAGCACCAGCAGCAATGAGTCCACTCGGCGGCGCAAACGACGGAAGCGAGTCAAGCAACAGTCACCAGCCCTTGGTGAAGCTGAGCAGAGCATTGTTACTGAAGGTCCTGCCCAAACATCAGATGCAAGGAAGGAGAAATCCACACTTGTTGATAGTGCAAAGTCAGGAGGCCAGACAGAGTCTGCATCCGATTCAAAGCCTGATGCTGAGGATGAGCCGGCACATGATTCTGATGACAGTACCAGCTCTGAATCTGACCATGAAGAAGCAACCAATACTGAACAGAAGCAAAAAGATCCTAATCTGACGAGAACAAGCACAGAAACAACCCATCCTGTTCCTGTCGGGCCAAGTTTACCTGAGGGTTTTCATGACTCAGATAACGAACCCGAAACTGCAGGTGATACCCCTCTCAACTCACATCCTAACAATGAGAACCAAGATAATGCCTTTCCCCAGAGTACGAAAGATCAAAAGGATTCTCAAGTCAGTCAAGAATCACCAACAGAAGCCATTGCAGATCATGCATCAGCTAACCACTCGACCAGGCAGCCATCAGCTGATATGACTGGAATGGAGAAAACAGGAGAACCTGGTGCTAATCTTGAAAACCAACTTGCTCCCAGTTCTGAACTTGAACAACAGACCAGGTCCAAAGAAGTGACAGAAACTAGATCCTGTTATGATGGAAATAACCATTCTGGCACGGAAAGCCAACATGGAGCAGCTGCAATAGTGCTAGACCAGAAAGCCACCTGCATTGACACAGCTGATGTTGGAGTCCAACCTAAGCTCAGTGAAAGTTCAAAAGAGATCAAACAAGAGAGAAGTGGGCATCTTTCTGGATCAAAAACAGCAAGCCCAGAAGTAATGTCATCCCAAAGTACACAATCAAATGCAAGCATGGAATCCTCAAATAAAATCACAATCTACACAGAAGCAGAAATGGGATCGGGGTCAAGCGATGCCTCACAAAATAATTTGGAAGTCAAACCAAAATCAAGTAGAAGTACTGTGTTTAAAACTTCAACCACCAGAGGAGTTGATGGAGTCCCTATCCCAAGTTCTCTGCCAGACACAGATGTTGCTAGAACTCACAGACCACAGCAACATTTGCAGACTTTGTCCACATCCTTGACTTCATCTTCAGAACAACACATTCTACGAGGTGAAAGTGAAGAGCTGCAGAGAGATCAAATTGACGTTGAGCACAAGCAACTTGCTCTCGAACGGAAATGCCTCAACTGTGAGCGTCGAAACCTCCTGCTCAAGGAAGAAAGACTTCAGATTGAGCAGGATCGTCTCCAAGCAGAGCGGGACAGGCTGCAGGCTCTGCAAGAGCAAGTACAGCTGCAGCGAGACCAACTGGAATTGGATAGGACCCGATATGAACTGGAACGGGAACACCTGGAGGTCAACCGTGAACGTCTCCAAGTTGAGCGCAATCACCTTCAACAGGAGGAGCAACGTGGTGAGGACTCCAAGATGATTCTGCAGAGCCTGCAGGAGATAAGCCAGACACTCCAGATGTCCGTTAATCTCTCTCTCCAAGGCTACGGCTTTCCAATGTCGTATGAAGTGAACGACAGAGGTGCAACTGCTGTCACTGAGGAGTACTTGCAGCCACAGAGCTTCTTGCAAGTGGAGTCACAAGAGATGTGGCCAGCCGAGGAGACAGACATTCCAGGAGGAGGAGCCGTTGGTGGGGGAACATTTTACTCGGAGGGAGAGATCTCAGGAGACGAGTGGACAGTTGTTGGAAGAGCAAGGGGATCATCCAGTCACCGAGAAAGTTCGCGATCTGCAGGCCAAGATCAGTGGGTAGCTGACAGCACAGTTACATCTCAAAGTTCTGTGGATACTCTGGCCCAAGGCAGTAGGCCCCCTGAGTTGGCTGCACCAAGTCCAGATGTGACTCATGGTTCAACACAGCAAGTGCAAAATTTAACAAAAACTGGAAGTTCTAAAGAAGCTAGTGGAATGCAGAAGGGTGAAAAGTCCAGCTTTGGGCAGAAATCAAGTGGAGATCGGAGTTTGTCACCTGTGCATGGATTGAGTAGTATGCAGGAACGACAGAGAACGAGAAATAACCCAAATCGAAGAAATCATCGACAAGGACGACCCTCAGACAATCGAAGATGGCATGATCGAAGGAACTGGAAGCCAAACGATTCAAGAAATGAACCCAAAAAGTAAAACAAAAGTCTCAATGTCAATCTTTATGTGACGGTGTGTTTCGTCAAACTGAATTCATTTTGTCAGTTTATCAAGTTTTCTTTTGTAATTTTATTTTCCTGATTTTTTTTAAGAGCTAATTTATAATTATATGTAGAAAAATGTTGGTACAGCCTTGCATAAGGATTTGCATTGCTTGTAAAGGTTGCAGGATTTAGTAAGGGGCTAACATAAAATGGAAATTTTATCTTTGTGTGACAGCCCAAGGTGCTTTATCTCAGAAAGAAATATCAAATTTGCAAAACTTGCAAAAGGCTACTCTTCTCTGATGCAAAAAATTGTATATAGGTCTCTCAAGCAAGAAGTGGTTATTGAATATCTTACATTGTAGCTGATTTTTGGTCTCATTTTCAACTTAGCAGTCATTGTATGCATTATCATGGTAAGCTACACACTCTATTCATGACAAAAGATACAAGTAGATGCTGGAAGAAGATTCTTGTCATACTTTTTATATTGATCAGTTGATGAAGAATTTTAAGCTATGTAGACAACATAGTGTACATTTTATTCATTTGTGGGTACTTCCAGAAATTAGGGGTCCATTTTCTTTCCTGACTCTGCCACATCTGACGTATGATTTTGTAAGTTCAGAACACATTTTCTAATTTCCAAGAGTGATAAATTAATGCAAATTACCTGCCAAACAAATAGTAATATTTTGAAATCAATGCCGTTGGTAATATCCATGTCAAATAAAATTAAAACAAAGGTCAGATGTAACAGGGACACAAAAATGTCACACTTTTGGACCCCTAATTTCTGGAATTACCCTTGTATGTAGGGAAAAGCAATATTCATTTTCAGCTCTTCAGAGACTGAAATAATCAAAATCAAAATACAATCTTAAGGTTTAGTAATCTTGCATTAACCCTTCTCTTGTTTCTTTACTATTCAATTTATACCTTACATGTATATGTAGTCTCCGAGTAAAGAGTGTTGGCTGTATTTTAAAAGCACCATATTTTCTCCATATCAATTGTCTTAACCCTAACAGTCCTCAATCCTTCACCTGTTGGAGGACTGAGGACTGTTAGGGTTAAACAAAGAAGCTTAACATAGATGTGAGCTCCTTTAGGAGCAGTGCCTTGTGAGAAATTGATACATAAAACAAGAAATGTTATGCAACTTTTTATGTCTTTGCTTTATAGCTAAGAATGTTTCATAGATATTCTGCATGTAATAGCATTTGCATTATGTTTTTGTCAGAAACATTCGGTTGGGTGTTTCATTAATGAATACTGTAAGCAACTTTGGGTAAGAAAAACAAGTTTATTGATAAAGCAGAACTGGAGCTGCTCATTTGCATGAATAAAATGTCATAAATAAAGTATGTATCTCTGCTTTCATTTTTTTTTATTATCGTCTTCAGTTATGCATTTGCGGTCCCTTTATCACTTTCAGCAGAGCTGTACGTGAATGGTGTGTTATATGTTGCTGTATGTTATAAATGCCAGAGAGGAACATGTTTGTAGCAGTAATCCTGCATGTCTGTTGTACATACATGTACAATGTACATTTAAATTCAGATACTGCACTGTTTTCATATTTTTCAAAATACAAACTACAGAGCGGTATGTTGCAATGAATGTGCTTAGGTGTATTTTAAGAGGTTTTCATCCTAGATGCTGTTCTGATATTTGTGTCATACGCTGTGGGCTCGATATTTAGAGAAGACTTTCCAATTAGACACTGCACCTTTTGGTCTCAGACAATGATTTTTTTCCCCTGCGTTGGTGGGCGAAACTTCTGACTGGTATTTCAGATGTCATTGGTGTTGTCAAGAGTACTGGTGACGTAGCAACCATCACCACCAAGACAACAAACCGCGAGCTGACAAAGAGGGAACTTCAGGTCATGGACGATTCCAACAAAGTTGTAACCTTGACGCTGTGGGGGAATGAGGTGAGGAAAAAAATCAAGTCTTGTTCATGATAAATCCTTTCTCATTTCAGAGAGGAATCAGATTTATGTTACTATCTCGAGTTGGAACTAAAGAGCACTATTGAACAGCATGCCCCCTAGTAGATTTCAAAAGAAAATTACTTGAGCTGAAGACCACGCTCATCCAGTGAATCAAATTTTTCCTTCTGTGAAGTAGGCACAGTTTGGGGTCCTCTTGAGTTGTGAGATCTGTTTTAAAGTTTGACCAAAGATATAGTTTTTCTCTAAAGACTTTCTCTTTTGTTTTTTATCATTGTGAAAATGAAACATCAAGCATGCTTGCTTACTCTGAAAACTGGATTGCTTCAGTTATAACATCTGACCAATTGACAGGCTGAAAAGTTTGATGGGACAAACAACCCGGTCATTGCCGTCAAAGGTGCCAGGCTGTCGGACTTTGGTGGCCGCTCGTTGTCCGTTCTCATGTCCAGTACTGTGCTGATAAACCCAGACATACCCAGAGCCCATCAACTGAAAGGCTGGTAAGTGATTGCCAACACAGCATTCTCACTTTCTCGCAAGGAACACTTACACTTCTTTTCTTTTTTACCATCTCAAGTCCATCAAAATTTGTCACCTGATCTTGCCCGATTTTTACCTGATGCTGAACTAAACCACTGTTATCTTTTGTTACACGGAGCTCGAGGGGCCATGCTGAACCCAATAAGGTTATGCAGGATTTCAGTGGTCCCTAGGGGGTTAGGGGATACAAAAGTATGTGCTGTTGGGTTCTGCACAGTGTCAAACTTAGTGAAATTGGGACAAATAGGTACAAGTGTTTTGAGTAGGACAAAAATAGCTAAGGTTCATCACTAAAATGTATTGATAAGCCGATTTTATGCCAGCATTTCAAAAAAGAAGTGTCTACTTTTGCTTGAAGCGGCAAACAGGCATCCAAGTTGCTAGGTTTCATGCTTTTATATGTATTTGTGTAAGAAAACTGTTTCCAAAATGAACTACAGGCCCCAGACACCCTCTTGGTAAAACTCAAAAAATGAGTTCAGTTGTATTGTTAACCCAGTGTCAAAGTGTTAAGCACTTGCCATGAAACTATGTTAGAAGGTCAACAACTTGAAAAAGGTGCTTTTGAATTCTCGATTCATGCTCTCTCCTTGGGTTAAAGGTACGATAGTGTTGGCCACACACAGGAGGCCCAGTCAATCTCAGAGCAGAGGATGGGAGCCGGTGTGGGAGCCAGCTCCAACTGGCTGACGCTCGAAGAGGTGTATGCGCAGAATCTGGGCCAGGGAGAGAAGGTAAAGAATTCGGAGAGGAGGATGTAAGGAGGGTTTGATGAGTGGAAGGAGGATGCAATGTTGCTATGGCTGCTTACTGTGCCGGGATGAGGCCTGTGGAGTCTGCTTGTGAACAATACAGATTGTGGTGTTGGGAAGCGACAATGTTCCTGACAAAAGGGCCTGTGCTCACACGTATTGTGCATATCGCATGCAGAGTTGTAGTGGAGTCAATCACAAGTCCCTTTGAGAAGTCCAACCTCAGGACTATCCTACCCTCGAACCATGCTGTCATATTGTGTGTATTAAGTCTATGGTTGGACACCGAAACTATCCTATACATCACTTAGTGAAACTGAGACTTTGCCAAGCTGCCAATCAAAGGGAGTATAAATGTTGGATCATTATCACTTTTTGCATGTCTTTCCTTAGCCGGACTACTTCACTACAAAGGGGACGATCATCTTCATGAGAAAGGAGAACAGCATGTACATGGTAGGTACAGGTTGTACCAACAGTACGACATGACAATTAGTGTGAATGGTTGCAATACTTGTTGAGAACTGCATGTTACTTGTTGAGTCTGCTTACTTGTACAACATCCAAGCCATAATTAAATGAATGCAAAATGCATCACATGAATTTTTTTTCACTAGCAGTGATCGCCATTTTGGTGTGTCTTTCCTTTGCTTTGTGTACTTCTGACTTTCTATACCTTAAATACTATATTCTCGTATTCATGTTGCAGTCCTTTTATGAGGCTTGCAAATACACTGAAACATGACATCAGAAATCAAGCTTTGGGAACAAGAATGTTGAAGCACTTGGGTGTAAACTTTGGTTATGGGCCAAGATTCAATTTGGAATACATGTGTTGAGTTTTGTAACAGGATTTGCCAGAAGTATTCACAAGAAATTTGCAAATATTGGAACATATTTTTCACCAAGCTGTGTCAAAACTTTTATATTCTTATTCATTCATAGTTCTCCAATCAACACGCTTCCTGTTTTTAAAATTGATGCTGACTGCTGCCAGCTCATTTGCAGTAAACTGAGACTTATTTCCAACTTTTAGACTGCCCAACTGGCCAATAAGAATCGCCACATGAGTATTTATGATGAACGCGATTCACTTCAGGCTTATGACTTTTGTACGTAATTATGCTGGCACAGTTTTCTGTGTCTTCTGGTACCAATTAACTGTGAACAGATGTTTCTGTCTTTCAATTAACTGTAAAAAAATTCCACTCATGTATTGCCAGCATTTGGATTTTGAAAAGAAGAGTGTCACGTTCAAGTGTTAGACTTTGTCATAGGAATATATCTACTGTGTTCCCTTAGGCCTGTCCATCTTCAGAATGTAACAAGAAAGTGAGCGACAATGGAGACGGATCATACCACTGTGAGAAGTGCGGGAAGGATTATCCCAACTTTCAGCACAGACTGCTGCTCTCAGTGAGTACCCCCATGACAGAATGGAACCTACCATCTTTGGGATGAGATCTCCAATGACATTTTGGCAGGCAGCATGTTGTTTTTGAAAAAAGACTTGGTTCCCAATAGTTTCAAACTTGGCATTGATTTAGGAGTAGAAAATCAACTACAAAGATGGCATACATGTAGCTAAAACTCTTGGCCTGTGTGGTTGTGTGTATTTGTAGTTTGCTAACAAGGTTAAAAATGTTTTAGACGTTATCTGAATTCATTTCATGGATCTTACTTAATTCTTCTGTTTGTTACATTTCTACCTCTCGACAGACAGATTGATTTGAATAGGTTTTGGAGAAAGAAAACTATTCAGTTCAATGCTGGCAGTAGGATTTAACTTTGAAGAAGCAAATCTTTTTTGTGATATTTGTTCGGAAATGCATCTCGTGACACAGTTTTATCACTGGAATTATGTTCTGTGTCTGTCAATAGGCAAACATTGCTGATGCCACCGACACTCAGTGGACGACTTTTTTCCAGGAGACAGCAGAAAGTATCCTTGGCATGAAGGCAGACGATTTGGGACGTCTTAAGATGGAGGTCAGTTCACCAAACACCTCTGGCAAAAGACAACTACCGGGCTGGCGTTTGGAGCATGTCTCATGCACACACATCGGTTGAGATGAAATTAATTAGATGAGTGTGAAAAGGTTACACTTTCTTAAAGTGTTAGAGAAATACTTGGAAACCTCAATTATGCAAAACTTGGCTTTAAGAGCCATAGTGATCATATATGATTTGCATGTAGAAACTCATGAAAAGATCAGTGTGTGGTTGAGTATGTGTCCGCAATCAGGAAGTGGACAATAGGGTTCATTATTGGTTTCCTTTGTAGGGTTCCAGCTTAAATCCAGCGTAAAATAATGTCCACAGTGCAAGAAATATGATTTATTTTACAAGGTTTTCTACCCACTAGGTTGGTAACATAACATGTTTGTGTGTGTGTGTTTAATCAGACATTCTAGTGAGATTCTAAGACATTTGTAATTTTTTGTTAATGTTTGATTTGCGTGCCTAGGATGAGCAATCTTACAGTCATGTCTTTGAGAAGGCCTGCTTTGAATCCTTCATCTTCCGCATGCGCATCAAGATGGAGTCTTATAATGTAAGTTTTCAGGAGTGGAAGAAAATGAAGGACTCGAGGAAGTCCAAGTGAAATTCTTGAAAACCAACATAATTGCATTGAAATTAAATTACAAAATGTATGTCTGCATTGGCTTTTAAGAGCAGAACTGTAGCATAGATCCTGACGGGGTTGGGCCACTGGTAAGTGCAAGTAACTATTGGTTTATGCTCGTGTCATCCTGTTTCCTGTTCCTGTAAATAAAACCGAAGATTTACTTGTGAAATGATCATCCTTATTATTAACCTTTTAAAGCCACAACTTAACCACTTCGTGCCGGGGCATTTTTCAATGTTGAGGATGCTGGGCCGGCATGACTATCATTTTTTTCCGTTTTCAAAATCCTTCAACAGTTCATCATTCCATTTAACAGTCGTTTATAGCCACACAGAGTAATCTTCAGGCACTAC